>JAIXND010000674.1:15743395-15772179 GCA_023646645.1 Varanus salvator macromaculatus | reverse complement strand
TCTTTCTTTCTTTCTTTCTTTCTTTCTTTCTTTCTTTCTTTCTTTCTTCTATCCAGCATACCCCCCTACAAAGTCCATCAATGTCTTGCTGATATTTTGTATCAATTTTATCCCCCTTTATCTTCAATTGTCCCCTTTCTTGAAGAATACATTCAATTCTCCTCCTCCTCAAAGGGCTTCCCCCCTCCTCATTCATTTTCATGTTTTAGCTTAGCAGTTTTGGAGTGTCCACCTCCATTTAAGTGTCCTCAATTGTGGTACAGGTTTTTCTGGCTTGTCTCAGAGTAATGATAAATCCAGTTAGTTTATCGTTTAGAACTCATGCATCTCCCTTTCTCCTCTGCTTTTTGTCATGGGCAAAAAGCCCTCCCAAGAGAGAACACTTTTAATGCTGTGTTGAAACCTTTCTGCACATAGTTCTTGAATTTCTTCCTTCATTCAGTTTGACTGAAAATAAATTGCCTTTGGAAAAAAGTTCAAAGGAGAAGAACATTTTTGGAGAAATTAGCATGACTTGGGCTTAGACTTGTTGTGCTTCCCATATTCACGGGAGTGTGTATGGCTGCTCTTTTTATTTTGTGAGCATCTCCCTGATGGTCTGGAACAGTTCAGGTTAAAACCCTGGGAGAGACATCATGAGGCAACTCTGCCCACAGGTTTGGGCTTGCTTGTTTGTTCAGAAGGTCAGGCAGCCTTAGCAGTGGACAACTGATAAACACAAAGGAAACACACTCACTTTGCTCTGTTTAGGTAAGCACAAAAAACCACCAAAAGAACTTCCAAAACAGTGATGCAGAAAAATAGAAGCATCTTTCATGGGGGAAGAAAGCATTTGGGAAGATGAAGGACAGAGTTTGGCACAGCTAGAAGTGACTGAAATTTCTCAGAAATGGGGTTGGTTGGTTGGTTGGTTTTTGGTTACCATCCTAGAAATAAAAAGTTCATATCATGGTGACTGTTCTCACAATTTCCTGCACCTTTTTTCTTGTTTACAACATCAGTTTTCTGGGAGCAATACTCCAGAAGAGTGCTAAGTATGGGACATTTCAAAAGATGCAAATTGCAGCTTTGGCTGCCCCAACCAGTATAAATTTCAAGGAGAACAGTCATCTCTCCTGCCCTTCTCCCCAAAACTGCCCTACAAAAGATGAAGAAAAAGAAAAAGGAGAAGAGAAAAACTGTGCTATATCCCTGCTTGTAAGAAACTTGGATAAATTCTCTTCTCTCTGAAAACATTGAGTGGAATTGCACTGCCCATTTCTTTGTCTACAAATAGGGTTGAGGCATCTGGCTAGCCTTACATCTATTGTAGGAAAGACAGTGGAAAGGCTCACCATAGCAAGAGATCTAGTAACCCTAGATACGGAAGGGAGGCTGGCGGACACACAACATGGCTTCCACAAAAACAGGTCCTGCCAGACAAACCTTGTGGTATTCTATGACAAAGTATTGAGGTGGCTAGAAGTAGGGGACACAGTGGTTGTGGTTTACCTGGATTTCAGCAAGGCCTTTGACAAAGTGCCACATGATATCCTGGTTGAGAAATTGTTGAGCTTTGGAATAGATCGATGCACTGTTTGATGGATTAGGGCAGGGCTTGAAAATTTCGCTTGCCCGCTCGCCAAATGCGAGTGTAAATTCCTTTCCGGCGAACACAGTAATGCCCTTCATCCCTATTTGCAAATGGGACCCTAACCGAGAAGCAAACCCACACGGACCCGCACGGGCAGAGACTTCGACCCACGTGTACATTCGCCCGGGCACATCTGCTTTCCGCGATCCTCGGGCCTGTCTCTCCACTGGCCCTTCTAGGAAGCAGCCCTCTCTTGCTTTAACACTTAGATGGGCCACGAAGGACCACCCCCCCATGCGTATTGCAGGTGGTTGGAGGTGGGAAGGTGTGGAGTTGGTGGTGGGGCTCTGGTGTCCTCTGCTTGCCCCCTAAGGCAAGCCTGGTGGCTGCTTGGCCTAAACAGAGACAAAACAGAGTCTCCACCTTCCTGGAGGGGCCAAGCAATGTGAATTGGGAGAGCTTTTCCTCTCCCCCACCAATCCCGCATCCCGCCATTCCAGTGCACAGGAAAGCTGGAAGGAGCCAGAGGATGCAATGGGAAGGGGTGGTGGTAGAGGATCTGGGGAGATGTCTCTGCCCCGTGAGGTTGCATGCTCCAGGTGGACAGGTTTTTGCCTGGCTAGTAGGTCTAGACTTGAAATTTTAAGCCCTGGATTAGGGCATGGTTGATGGACCAAGTGGAAGGTAACCATTAGTGGGGTATGATGAGGATGGTGACCAGTGATAAGCAGATTCCCCCAGGGTTCAGTCCCGGGACCAATCCTGTTCAAATTTTTCATCAATGACATGGAAAAATGTGTGACCAATCTGCTGATCAAATTCACAGACAATATTAAAATGGGAGCAGTGGCCACAACTGAGCAGGTACTCCAGAACCAGAATGACCCTTGGCAGTCAAGAGGGCGAATGCCACCCTTGGTTGCATAGCCAGAAGCATGACTTCTAGAACAAGAGAGGTATTACTACCACTTTATACAACTCTGGTGCACCTGAAACTGGAGTATTGTGTTCAGTTCTGGGGTGCACATTCCAGGAAGGATATAGCCAGGTTAGAGTCAGTGCAGTGTAGGGCCACAAGGATGGTGGCTGGATTGCAGGGAAAGCTGTATGATTGTTTAGATTGTTCTCTTTAGATTGTTTAACTAAAGGGATAGGGAGGGTGTAATTGAAGCTCAGATTCCATTTAGTTTTTTTATTTGCTATTTTTTATTAGAGAGAGGGTTTCTGTGAGCTTTGGAATATGAGACTAAGCCCTGTGCTAACCTCAAACTTCCTGATCTGGATTTAAATCATTTTAATACTTTTAATTTTCTCTTAATTATCTCACCACTTCACCTACTTAGCAAGTCAGCATCTTTGGTCCCTGTGTCATCCGGGGATATTATTTAGAGTGATGCTGATACAACCCATGTTTCCCTTTCCCTCTTTGTGTGCCCCCAGCCAATATGCCAAACTTATTCATTTTTTAAGTCCACACTACAGCAGTTTTAAAACTCTTAAATGTGTATACCCCAACATTTTTAGCTTCTTGATCATGAATTCTCTCTTGTCGCTTCAACAGTTGTCCAAATAATTATAAAAAAACAATACCACTTTCCAAAAGTCCTAGCATTTGTTTACTGGGCTGTACATTCCCTGCCACCCTTGTTTCATCTGAAGCATCCTAAATGTGCTGTTTTCTAGGACACCAAATACGTTAAGAGACTGATATTGGGTGTTCTTGGTATCAAACAGTTGATTTGCTTCAAAGGGCTTTGACTTGTATCTGTTTGTTTCCTTGCTTGCTTTGCAAGGCTTGGACAAGCCTTTTGGTTCCTGTAAATTCATCATCTGAGTAGAATATATGAACGGGAATCTTCCTAACAGTTGCTGAACTCCCTAGGTACTGACTTAATCAGTAAGTCTCTTTCAGTACAAGTGAATTGCGTAGTGCAGTGCATAAGAAGCACTCTGTTGATGGGATTGATTAAGGACCTATCCTGAAAAACTAGTTTGTTAACTGAAAGGTAGAATAAACACTGAAAAGTCTGACATTTTCTAGTTTCCCTTTGAGTACATAGCCCATGCTATAGTTAAGGATAGATGAAACTTGTATTTCAGTGAGATTTTGATAAGAATTTGCCAAGACCCACTATTCAGGACAAAAAGAGATTGAGATCTGTTGAACATTCACAAGATTGAATGTGGGAGAAAACAAAGCTAGCAGATGTGTCCATCCAGACCCAGAGCTTGGAGTGCTTAAGGGCATCATCCTGTGGGTTTCCCCTTCCCAGGAAGGAAACCTCTGCATTCACAGGTGTGTGCACATCCAATGTCTTTCCTGGCTGGAGCTGGTAGGCTGGGACCATGACAGAGGTGGCCTTTGGCTTCCTGTCCTCCATTTACTCATTTCCCTCCTTAAACAGACTTTCTCTAGTGATGGCACTTTGGAAAGGAAGCAGATGAGGCTGGAAGAGGCTCTGAATTGCACATATCTTGGTTTCTCTAGTCTCTTCCTCACCCTGCCCACAACAAGGCCCTCTTTGTTTTCTTTCAAGGTTAATTTTCCAATCTTAAAGGGAAACTGGTGGGGTTATTTCTGGGCAGGTATCAACTGGACTGAGCAATGGACGTTACATCAGTTCTGTGAATGGGAAAAGGGTATTCAGGGGGACGGAGCAGGACTTGTGGGGACCATCTGGGGTGATTGTCTCACCATGCCTCATGGTAAGATGAGTGTTGCTAGTGTGTAGTCCTCAGCTGGTGCTACTGGTGGTGGGGAGTTCATGGGGTGCCTGTCTCCTGCAGCCCAACTCATTACCAAAAAAAAAAGAGGTTAACCTCACTAGTGTGGGAGAATGTAGGGATGGACAGTTCATACATTTTATCCATTTCCTTCTCTTCTGAAAACGAGTGAAGATTGGGAAAAGAGGTCTCGTTCCCCTTTTCCTGCTTTACGTTCTTCCTGCAATCAGCAGAGTTATTGATGTGGTGGTGCTGAGAGGTTTCAGGGATGTAAAATTTAAACCTTATTCCTCTATATGATCTTTTCCCTTGCATTTCTGCAAAAATTGATGTGTGGGGGAGCAAGGAAGTGGGGGAGCAAGGAAAAGGAACTCTCAGAGCCTCGCTTTTCTCTGCCACCAAGATCTTTTTCTTCCTCTCTTCCCCTTTTCTGTATTGAGGAGGCCAAGCATGGAGGTGGGAAAGGAAAAAGAAATTAAAATCCATGGGAACAGATGTACATTTGAATGCCAGTCATTTCTAGAATTTCTTGAAAACTGATTCACAAAAAATCTCCCTCTTGCTTTCTGAGCAGATGAAAGACCTTCTAGGCAGCTTTGTGTATTCATATCAAAGGAAAGGACAGGCATGTATTTTAAAACCTGATAGTGAGAAGAAGCTAGTGAATGTTCATGCTTGAATGGTTGAGAAACTTTACAATTGATTGTTGCTGAGGACAAACACAGAATGATTATATATGTGTGTGCATGTCTGTATGTATGTATGTATGTTCAGGTCAAATTACATATTATGCTACTCATGTAGTGTACAGAGATAACCACTTTCTTTCTCAATCTCCTTCTGTCCCTCCCTTCCACTCTTTCTATATCCACAGTGTGAACATTCAGATCAGAGCTAGCCTACATCCATATCCAAACAACAGTTGATACTACAGACATTTAACACTGTGCTTCCTGAAAATCCCAAACCATTCCATTTTTATGCAAGAACTGCACATACCAAGTATCATAACATTTGCTGTTGAAATATACACACCACAAAAAACAAAACAAAGCAAAAATGGCACGGTGATTTTTAGATGTACATCAAAGGCATCTCTGGGTTGGCTCTGCTGTCCATGCAGTTTCTTCAACTTTTCCAAGGATGCATGCTATGTAGTGACATATGGACCTTGAACTTTAATTTATTTCTCCAAGCTAAAAACCTAAAGCTGGCACTGTCCCATCACCAAAAATGTATTGGGTAATCTTTCATTAGAGATCATGAAAGGCTGCCTTGTTGATGCACCCTTCTCTGTTGTGAATGTGACTGTATTCCTCTGCTTTAGTAATTATACACTGTCATTCACATCCTGAAGCTTATCCCTTCTCTGTCTGGTGCTGTGCAGTTGTGTTGGACTACAACTCCCAGCACAACTAACTAGGAGCTCTTGGGAGTTGTAACCCAACACTCTGGATGGTTCAAGCTTGAGGAAAGCCGTTCTTGCTCATGGATAACACTCAAAAGAACACATAGAGAAAGTCTGCTTCATCATCTGGAAAATCCATTGGGCCTCCTTCCCTCCCCCTTCTCATGTAACTCCTTGGTAGAATCACACTCTTGTTGTTGTTCTCTTCCCCATAATTCTGATTCATATTTAATGAATAGTAATATATTTAGATCCTTCACTGTTTCACTACACCATGTGAAGCAACCGCTGCTCAACACTGTTGATCTTCTTGAAAAATCAGTGGCTATAAAACTTATCCCTAAGAAGTTTTGAGGCATAAGCAGTGCATTTCTTCTGACGCCTTACTCTCTTTGGCTGCCTAGAATACAGCAGGCAATATCTCCCCTCCCCACCTCTGATTTTTGCCACCTTTTGACTTTCCTGCTTTTTGTCAGCAATATCTCAAAATGCATTTGGATAGCAAAATTCTAAATTTTGAGCATGCAAATGGCCCACATTGAAATGCCAAGCTCATTGTATCTGTCATTAGTGGTAAATGGGGTAATTTGATTGTAACAGTTAATTTAATACTTGTTAGCAATTTATTCAGCACAGTTAAGGATGCACAGAATTAATTCTACAAAGCGTTCGTATTTGGTAGGATTTGTTGCAATGTACATTGAATTCTGGATTTTATGTGCATGGTAATAAAACAGTCATAATGCTTCTGGCAGAAAATCTATGGTATCGCTTATCAGCATGTTGTAGCCATATAATCAATGCACCAAAATGGCTTGGAGGTTTTGAAAAAGTGTGTGTGTGTGTGTGTTGGGGGGAATACCTTCATCTACCATGTTGCATATGGAAGATGCTTAGAAGGATAATAAACCAATGTTTATATCAAAGAATTACAGACTTGTTCCAACATGGTTTAGGTAAATAGAAGTGAGTTTTTGGTAGCACGGAACTTGACAGATGCAGTCCTGAAGAAGAATTCTGTGCAACTAGAAAGCTTAACAACCCTGCTTTATCCTAATACATGATTCTATCTGATGTGCATATTCTTACTTCTTAAGCTTTATTTGGAAGAATATTGCTTGTAAGACTGTAGATGAAATTATTTCATGAGGAGTGGCACACTATAACCATATTAATAACAGCCATGTAACTTCTCTCCAAGCAGGCATAACCACAATGCACAGTGAGAGATGCCAAGCACATTTCTTGTGAAGTGCCCAGAGCCTATGGGAATGGGGCAGTATATGAATATTAAACTAAATAAATAAAGCATCCCCATTCTTGCACAGCAAGGATCTGGGAAAACTTTGGCAGTGTGGGAGGAAAGGTGAGTCAAGGGGCTTCAGAACATCTTGTGTGTTTAGGCCATGGAAGGTGATAGCAGCCCTTGCAGTCCAGTCTCAGCTTCCTTCAGTGTTGAGTTTCCTCCCTCTGCATGGGGATTTCTGGTTGCTCCTGAAAGGGGTTGAGTAGGAATGTTGGCTCACTGTCTTGGCTGGCCATTTGGGAACATGTGAGAGTTTCATATACTCAGTACTGTTAGGCATAGAATTGCAACTGGCAATTTTCATTTGTCTTATTCAGTCTGGACATATTTGGCAGATAAATGCAGGAGTAGGTTCCTAAGCATCTGGTGACAACTCTGACATGACTGGCAGTTCTGGGCACTCTCTGGTCAAGGTTTTATGGCCTACTGGGAAATAATGGACTACCTTCGAGGGTGACTCACCTCACCTTCTGGACTACTAATCAGTAGAATATAAATTCAATCATACATACATTAAATAAGTACATATTTGGAGTTTTGACATGTTAGGCCTTCCAATACCAAGAGGGACATTTTCCCAGGTGCTTCCTCTGGGGATTTGATGTTTTCCCCTAAACACCTACCAACAAGGGGCCAATTTAGTCAGGAATTCGCATTAAACGTTCTTTTCACAGGTCTGCCATAAGAATGAAGGAGGCCCCACTTTATGTCCAACTTGCATGTTGTGAAAGTCCCTCAGGTAAAAGAGCTGGGAGAGGACTTGGAGCTGATTTGAGTCAAAGTGTTGGGATAAATGAGCTTAGCAATGAATTCCTTCCACATGTGGTGGATGCAAGGTATGACCAAGTGCACCTTTGGCAAGCTTATCTAGTGCTGCCTGTGAGAGGGACAGCAGCCACTGCAAGTGCACATGTGGATGCCATTGGTTGTAATCTCGGTGCTTGTAATCAGGAATGGCAACTTCAGTTGCATAGACTTCACGTCTCTTTTTCAGTGAACAGATGAATCGGGGACTTTGGTCCAATGACCTGCCACTGACAGGCATCCAAGGTAGTGATGAAAATGGAACTAACAACAGCATGGGATTCCACACCATGTGCATCTAGGCTAAATGACACATCTGAGGAGGGTATGGTTCTCATCGGGATCAATTTAGTGGCATTTTGGAGGTTAAACAAATGGGAAGAACCTTCAACAAAACATGTTAAATCATGTTTAACTAAAAAGGGTTATTGTTCCTGTTGTTGATATTAACTGGATTCATCCTGAGAAGGAACTCTCTTAGGGTTCACTCATGAATGTGAAGGGCAACTATCCCTTCATGAAAACAAACATACACGTGTGTAAAACACAGTGGTATAGAAAGCATGGCCAAGTCTAGTTTATACCCTCACTATTTATTTGACATTATGTTAGAATGCAAAGAATAAAAATATTCATTTTCTATTTCAAGAAACAGATTTTTGTGATAATGTTTCCAGGCTAAGCTGGCAATTGTTGCTGTTTCCAGTATAACAATAAAACAACAAATCTTGTATTCTTCTGCAGTACTCTAGATCTTTTTTTACCCCATTTGTGACAGCTTTTACTATCAACCTTATTAGTTGCTTGTCAAATTCTTTTAAACAAAAAAGTGTATGTGAAGGGGAAGAGGTTAATGGTCCATGCAAGAGAAAACAGGGGTAGGGTGGGAAGTGGTGTAATTTTTTAACACTTAAAAGAAACCTTACAACAGAGCTCATATCCAAGTGTGCTTTCCTTGTTGGTGGTGTGTTTGGTGTTAGTTTAACAGCAGCCAGTCTGCCAATATTGTTAAGAGGATCTTGAGAGAATAGATGCTTTATGTGGTTGCCAAGTAGCATCTCTTTGATTAAACACATCAATTAATTCTGCAGTAATCTAAAGAAATGGGATCCCTTTGGCTTTAACCTTGCTTAATGTGGCATGTCTGCATTAGACACAAATTTGCATTGTGTGTAGGGAAAAGAAAATGTTGCTTTGGACGTGTAATACACTTTTAGAAAAGGGTAGGGCTAGAATTGACCAGCATGCACTTAGATCACATCTACCTAGCCAGAATTCATGGGTGGCCATTATGACAGAACAATCCCGAGTCACACAACTAAGACATCCCATAACTGTTCAGGGAGTTATACTTGCAGTAGTTTGTCACAGAATAAGTAAAGGATCTTTCTATTGCCCTTCTGTAACATGTTCACACAGTTTTTAGTTATGCAGAACCCAGTGGCATTTCATTGTTCTTCCTGCCTTCTTCCCCAACCCCTCTACCCCTATCAAGGCCATGCTCCACTTCCTCAATGTCCTGAGGGCTCTCACCTTCTAAAAGGCCTAAACTGAGTCACTATGTTACTCTGACCACTTCTTTGTGTGCTACAAGGGCCCCAAGGCAGGGGAGCCTGTCTCCAGCCAGAGATGATCAAAATGTGTGTCTAGCACCATTTATCTTGCCTACAACATGGCAAAGATTCCCCTCCCTGACTGCCTGCACATCCACTCTACCCACACACAAGCCACAGCCACTGAACTCCTGGCTGGCATCTCACTCCATGAGATCTGCAAGGCTGCGGCATGGTCTACACTGTTTGCAAGTATGTGTGTGTTCTCAAAATTCATATGTAAATGTGCATGTTCTCTCAAAATGTATAACATGTGCATTTTCATATATTTCAACTGCTGAGAACATTACATTTACTGAAGGGCAAAATCTGGATAGGAATAAATCTCTGCACATTAGTCAGCAAGATGTGGAATAGACTAGTTTGTACTGGACTAGATATTGGGATAAAGCTAGAGCAGGAAGTATTCTAACACTAGCGATATAGGAAAATGAATGCTCACCACATACTGTTTCCACAGAAGGTCTAATCTCCATATTTTATTAATGCTTAACTGGTTTTATCTATTGAGGAGAAACCGTTATAATGGAATACCATTGGACCTGACTGTGGTCTATTCCCTCTCTTCAGAGATATCAAGGAAGCCACAATGAAAGCAATTAACCAGTGTCACTTCTCTCCAACTAAAATTCAGACTCTTACCAACTCTCTTTCACCACTGCATTGCTGAAGATGTAGTTGCATTGGTTCCTTAATACAAAGGTGACAATTATGTCCAATAGTGGTGGACATTTGGAATCAAGTTCTTTTTACAACATGTGAAATTACTGGACAGCAAATTAAACATCATAGAGCCCCACTCCTACTTTCAATTTTCAAAGGTGAGAATGAGCACCTTTTATAGAAGGACTTGATTGCTGCTATGCTTGCAGCTGCCTGACTTGAGATTACATTAAATTGGAAATCTTCTACTGGACTGTGCATACAAAAATAGATGAGCATAGTATGGAAAATTGCTCTTTCTAAAAAGCTGACACATACACTGAGAATTATAAAAGGACTGGAAAACTGAGACCTATTCTTGCAAGAAAACCAGTGGGGAATAATATATAAATATGCCCATGTATCCCATGTAATCCATTTGCTAAAACACATTTGGCGATATTTGCTTTCCAATAGAGCTGTTCAGATTTTGGAATAATGCATTGTAATACTGTTGGTCTCTTAGTCTGTATCAGGTTCTTTAAAATTGAACTCTGCTAAAAAGACATCCCTAAGAATAGGCTTGGTCAAGCAAATGGCTTCCAAGAACCATCATATTGTGGTCTCCTTGGGCCTGGCAACTACTCCTCCATTTCTGCAGTCCAAAGCAGGATCAATACCAGAATGGTCATCAAGAACTGGCTAGTCTTCCACATGTGACTCTGACCCAGCCTGCATATTGTGTCAGGGTTCTTATGGTTTATAAGAAGTGCAAATCTGGCTTTTCACAGTACCCACTGGCTCTGGAAAGCATAGCTAATGGTCAAGGATTCCTGGAGTTGTAATGCAAAACAAGTGCAAGCTGCCTTCTATTGTCCTAGCAGTTCCCCTTGAGAACTTAGCCAAGACTCAGTGTTTCCTCCCTCCAACAATCACCAGCCTTGAGCCATTCTCAGCAAAACTCTTTATTTCTACATGTAAATGTATTTATTTATTTAAAACAATTGTATGCCGCCCCTTGCAACAAGCCTCGGGGTGGCTCACAACCATAAATAAAACATCCAAAAAGTAAATAATCCAGTCAAGCAGCTTGTTAAACCCAATCTAGCAATTATTTCCAAAAACTCTCCTTATGAACAAGTTTGTGATCCAACCATTGGGAAGGAGTGTTGTGAAAGTGAGTGTATCTTTTTTCTACACACTTCTAAACCAATTGTGTTTCTTGCTGCCAGAGGGGAGGAGTGACTCATCTCCATTTGCAGATTCCCCAGTCCCAACATACCCTCCCACTTCCTGTACCTCCATACTGTTCCCAGGGCCAATCTCGACATCTGCGATCTTGTCTGGTCTTGATCTAATCTCCAGCATCTGTGTTTGCCTTCTTAACCACTGTATCACACTGCTGGCTCATGTTTGGCCTACTGTCAACAAGTACCATGAGATGCCTTTCTGTGAAAACTAATTTCTTGCTCAGCTTCTGAGTATTCATCGGACACCAGGACAGGGAAACCCCAAGGAAGAAGTCCTGGCTAAGTCCTCTAGAGAGTTTCCAATGAGCTGTAAGGACAGAATATTGGTGTGGGAGGGTGATGGTATTATAAAGATCACATGCACTCCAGAGCCATTATGGTAAGGTAAGCATTAAAGCCCTGCACCCTGAGAAATTTCTCCTACAATTTCTGAAAGACTGACACCTCTTCTTCAAGGAAAGGAAGTAGTTGCAGAAGCACATATGGTTTCAGTACACCGTTAGCGTCAAATGAGTATGAGGCCAAAATGAGTTAGGACAAATATTCAATGAAACTGTGTGTGATATTGAAGAGTTGAGAATGCAAGTGAACTGGCAATAAATTGTGCAAATTTCCATTTAGTTCTCTTCCCCAGTTAAGATGGTGCTTGATGCTGTTGGTGGTGGTGATGGGGATATGACAGGAAGCAGATTATGAATCTGCTGCAAGGTGTATGATTGATTCTAATTACCAATTGATCCAACATCACTTAGCCGCCTAACACTGTGTGCTGCCAAAAGAGATGGATCTGTCATCTAGGGTTCCTCTCTTGAAATCTTGCGTCTGTGACAGGCTCTTATCTTCACTCCTTAGTTATACCTATGAGCAATATAGAAATAACTCCAGAATTAACAACAGTTGAGTCAGTGGAGCTATCCAGAGCACAGTCTGGTCCAGTTTCATTGATGAGTTTCAGCCAGTACAGCTTGAGGATGACTAGGTGCTTAGACAGGTTTATGCAATCACTTCATTACTGGATCCTTGCCTCTCCTGGTTTATAAGTCCAGCATGGAAGGGAAAACTGGTTGGATCAGGGAGGTGATAAGTGCCTCTTTGCAAGAGGTCTCAGAGAGGTGGTGCGGTCACTTCACAAGAAGCCTTCCCTTGATGCAGAGAAGTTGAACAACTATAGGTCAGTAGCAACTATTCTTTTCTTGGGCAAGGTTCTAGAGAGGGTGGTTTCTAATCAGCTCCAGGTACTCTTGGAAGAGACAGATTATCTGGTCTCATTTCAATTGTGTTTCAGGCCTGGTTTTGTCATGAAAACAACCTTGGTCATTCTGTATGATGACCTATGCTGTGAGTGGGATACTGCTGGACCTTTTGGTGACCATGGTATACTTCCAGAGCACCTGGCTGAGGGGGGAGTGGGGGGGCACTGCATTGGTTCCTCTCCTACTGGGGGGGGGGGTGTCTCCAGAAGGTGTTTGGGGAATATTGTTCAGTCTGTGGATTTCTAGCATGGCGTTCCTCAGGGATCTGTTTTCTTTCCCCATGCTATTTAAAATCTACATGAAACCACTCAGAGTGGTCATCCAGATTTTTGGAGTGTGTTGGTGTGGGTGTGCTGGTGACATGCAGCTCTGTTCTCCTTTTCATCATTGGTAGATGAGGTTCTGGATGTGCTAAACTGGTTTCTGGTTTTGACAATGGACTGTATGAGGTGAGACTCAGTCCAGATAAGACTGAGTTACTGTTGGTGGGTGATTCCTTTGACTGGATGTGGGGTGTTTGACATCCTTCTAGATGGGGTTGTACTTCCCCTGAAATAGATTCATAGCTTTGGGGCTCTCCTTTGTCACCTGAGGCTCAGGTGGCATTGTTGGCTCAGAGTGCTTTTCTTCATCTTTGGCCAGTGGTCAAGTGCCCCTGCCTTCACAGAATAACCAGGTTTAGTAATCTATGCTCTGATAATCTCTAAAATTGTACAATACACTCTGTGGGGCTGTCCTTGTAGCTTCAGAAGCTGCACCTGGTGTTACTTGCAACAGCCAAATTGCTGGGATCCAGAGGTCTGAACATATAAAACAAGTTCTGGCCCACCTCATTGGCTGGTTGTATGCTTCCAGTCCCAATTCAAGATGCTGGTCTTAACCTATAGAGACCTACACAGCTTGGGCCCATAATACCTGGGAGTGTCTTTCCCAGATACAATGCTCAACCTTTGGGGTATTCCTCCAGGAGCCAATCCCTCAGGAGGCTCAAGGAATGGCATCTAGCCCAATCTATGGAATGTGCTCCCCAGAGAGGTCTGCCTGGCACTGTCGTTATTTGTTTTTTGGTGCCAGGCAAAGACCTTTTTATTCAAGTGTTATTTTTATGTTTATATATTTTATCTTTTGGCCAGGGCAACTTAAATATAAAACAGTATAATTTAAAAATAATTTATGACTGTGAGCTGCCCCGAGGCTTCGGCGAATGGGGCAGCATAGAAGTTTTCTGAATATAAATAAATAAATCTAGGGGCAGGGGCTTTATGGTGGTGGCCTCCCATCTTTGGAATAACATTCCTGCTGCAGCCCACCTGGTGCCAAATTTGCTATCTTTTTGGCTCCAGGTCAGAACAGCTCTCTTTGGAGAGGCCTTTAAAACCTCCCTAGTCATTCAAGCGTCTGATACAATTTTACTCTTGGCTGGGTGTTTTAAAACTGTCTTTTTGTTGTTGTTTAATGCTCTTAAGTTATTTTTAAATTCTTACTGTCTTTATCTATTGCACTTCTATTTTTATCTATTTTCTACTTCTTTATCTATTTTTTAAAATCATATGCTGTAAACCACCCAGAGAGCTTCAGCTACGGACAGTATAGAAATGAAATTTTATATATTACAAGTTATTTTTAATTATTTAATTCTGCTGTATTTTATAAAAAAAAAAGATTTCTCAAATTGCCCAGGGAGCTTTGGCTATGGGCAAGATAGAAATCAAGTTACTGATGATGATAGTAGGGATGATGATGGCTTACCTACAAATTTGCGTAGTGTAGACCTTCTTACAAGGTCGCAATACATAGAATACTGTAGTAATGGAGGCAAACAATGTATCATGTTGTTCTTTTTATGTTTGTATGCTTGGCTGGCTTCATGAAGCGAGTGATTTCCTCTCACAGCACATTTTGACAGGCACTTGGTTTTCCCTGGTAGCACATTGAGGCCTGGGCTTCAAAAGATGGATCTTATGTGTATATTACCCAAATGACATAGAGAAACAGAGGGGGTCTCCCACGCCATCTAGTCTGACCTCCAGCTCATGGTAGCACCTTGATTATAACTCCATCCCATGTTGCTCCAGCAATATGTGAAGGATAGAATCCCATGGGTGGGAGGGGACTGTTTCTAGAGGTCTCATCAGTGCCAGCTGCAGATCTTTCGGGAACCTCAGTCAAGATGCTTTAAATGGTCCCCTTCCCTCTTAGCACCATGATCACAGGTACTATAGCTCCTCATCCTGTTTCTCTTCTTTGCTACTACCCACTTCAACAGGAAGAAAGCCAGGGAGGAGGTAGGAAGTGGCATCAACTATTTCCCCTGCTCACTATCCATGTTGCCTGGGCCAGAGCAAGGGGCAGGGGAACAGGAAAGTTGCAATGGTCAAGAGGAAGAGCAACTCCAAGAGGCTTTTCTCCATGTGTCCTGCTGAGTGCTCAACAGGGTCTTGTTGACACCTATGCTTGAAGCCAGCTCTGGGCATCATCCTGGCAGCACAGCATTCTCTGGGGTCAGCAATGCTGATGGGGGCGTCCCACAGACTTTGCTCCTTTCAAGTGTTGCACTACTTTGTACATAAGTTGGACCCATCAGGAAACAATTGGAACAAAGTAGAGTTATGGAACTAATTCTAAAGGTGGGTTGTGGTGGGTAGCCCTGTAGGTGCAGGAAGGTGTTTGGCAATATGGCCCCAGTACTAGTCTTATTGGCTACATCCCCACTGAGATAATGCTCCCTGGTGTGAATATGCTGCCCTGAAACAAATCCCAGATTGCTGTTCTGTTACCAATTATATTTTGCTAATGGTGTTTTGCCCCTGCAGACAAAAGTTCTCTTGTGTTGAAATTCAAATGATTTAAAAAAGTGAATTAAAAATGGCATACATCCAAATTCTCTTGCATAAAGAGGAGAGGGGATGGCCAGTTCCCTTCTTTGTACTGGGTGCACAGTTAAAGCAAACAGGCATCCCCACATCTGGACTGAAAAGGGTTGGCCTTTTGAATGCTAAAAAGAATGAAATTTGGCTGTACAAAAGAGCCTTTTCTTTACTCAATAGATCGCAAAGGGATTGACAAAGTAATGAGTTAAATACTGGTAGCGACAGTGACTTGGCAGGGAATTGCTATAGACATTGTGCATGGAACAATAGTTCACTCATTGCCTTGGATGTTAATTACATAAACTATTTTGTTTGAAAAAAAAGGAGGGGCGAATGTTGGCTGGTAGAGACGCTCCTTTGTATGTGAACCCAAGTTGATGCACAAATGTGCGTTCTGCCAACTCGGAACAAGAAGGAAACATTAGTCAGATACGGAAGCTCATGCACTAAGCTGGATTTAAACAGGAAGAGAATTTTCTGTCTCGGTAATTCTATGCATGCACGTACACACATGCACAGTTCACCACAGAAGAACAATTTTGTCCAACGTCCATTCCCTCTCACCTTATGTCTCAGTTTGGGGTCCATTGTGTCTTGGGGTGAATCATGAAATCAAGCACAACCTTCTGCACTGAACTGCTTTCCCATAGTAGCATCTACAGACTCTAGAGTGAAAAGGCAGGAAAGGGGGTGGGGGGAATGCATCAGGATTTGACCTGCAAAAGTGGTGGGCTAAAAAACTGTCTGGAGTCTTGACAGAAATTCTCAGTCTTGTCTCCTTTCTCCCTCCTGCTGCTGCAATTTATATGCAATTAAGGTGAACTACCTAGTGCATCTAGGTACATAGTGCATGTCAGTGGCACTAGCTGCCAAGAGGTTGTGTGCTCTTCCACACTAGAAACATTCAAGGAGCAATTAGACAGTTATCCAAGTGGGATAGTGTAACTGACATTCTGCATCACTGGGGAGTTGGACTCAATGGCCTCCTTGGCCCTTCTGACCCAGCTATTCTATTATTCTATCTCAAAAAGCCATTTCTACTGGGTCTAGCCTCCATCTTCACTGCAGTGATCCAGAAGGATAGTGCATCATAACACAGTGTCCTTCCACAGAGACACTAGAAGTGGGGGAAATTTCCTGGGGCAAATTCCTCTTTTACCACTGACTTTCATCTATTAAAAATGTCTTGGGTTTCCTGTCCAGAGGGCAAGAGGCCACCAGCATGTAAAGTCAAGAACTATCAGAATGGTTGCCCATCCCCACTTAGCACCAGGACATCAGATAGAAAAGGCAAGTGTTCAGGCCACTTGGATACATTGTGGTGAGTTGTAGGTACTGTCTTTATATGGTAACATTTATTTTTATAGTTCTACTTACGTCAATCAATTAGCACATGCTCATTCTATGCAAAGCCCTGTCCTCTTGTCTTGATTTTTGGCCACCCTAAAAAATGGGTGCTTGACTTGGTAGTACTTTTAAAGAAAACCAATGTGAGGGAGGGAAACATCTTAATGATATAACTTCCCCATCCCTGCCATTTTGTCCACTTGCTCCTGCCTCGTGACAATCCTTCTACCCCATTTTTCAACTCCCACCAGTCCCCTGAAGTGTTAACATGAACGTTCAATTCAACAGTTTTGGAACACGCCAGGCAACATATTGCTTTTGCTAAAGGACAAACAATGAGCTGTCTTGATGAATAACGAAAGTATTTTTTAATGTTAGTATGTCCTGTTAGGCTTGGTTATTTCTCACCTGAGCTATTAAAGCTTCCTGTTCTACATCTTCCTTTCCTCTGATCTCATCCTTTGCTGTCATCCCACTCCCATTATATTAGTCCTGGAGTGGTTGTGTGCCAGTGAGAAAAGAGAAGAGAAAGATCCATGACAAAGTTGCCAGGACCTGGTAACTAGAGTAGAGGAGGTGTTTGACTAGAGCATTAAGAATCTGGTATATGCTGTACCAAGAATTTCCGGGAAACTAACAAAGGGTTTTGAAGCTGACTCTGCTGCCCAACCCATTCCTGGATCATTATCAGATCCAGATCCAGTTTATTTGGGTTCATGATCTCTCATCCTGCAAAGGGCTTAAAAGGAGAAGACCTTGTGTTGGAGGCCACACACTGTGCCTTTCTGGTTTAGCTCAACCTGGCCACAGTTGCTGCTGCTGCCCCTGCCAGGATTCCCAGCACTAATGTGGGGAGAGTGGAGCTGGGGATATGGATAAGTTGATGGGGTTCTGCAAGTCCCGGTGTTCTGTAGATACAGAAGGGGGTCAAAAGAAGTTATGCAGCAATATGCCTACTGTAAATACCTTCCATTGACACTTGTGACTCATGGACAAGGAATGCAATGGTTCAATGTAATCTTTCTCTTCTTGGGTTATCCATACGAGACAATTTTCCTTTAATTCTGGCTTTGTCTCCTTCTGCATATTCCCAAAAAGACATTTAAGGCTTTTTGCTTTTTGGAAATGGAGCAAGCAATCATGGATCCTGCCATTATTCAGTGACTCTTCTGATAGACTTATTCCAGCCTCTGAAATACTCACTTTGTTCAGGAATCTGAATAAGCAAATATGAGATTGTGCTATGATGCATCCTGGCTCTGGTGATTCCAGAGCAGCCTGATTATTCAGGGGCTCTTCTCCCTTTTCCAGTGCTCACTTCAGTCCCTAATCAGCACCTCTTTTCCAGGATTCATAATAAGTAAATCAGACAGAGACAAATGCTGTTTTTGTCAGAAACGTGTACAAAATGGGGAGGGAGAACATAATAAAACACACACAACTGTTTGTGGGATTGCTTCACTTTGCACCTTTTCCAGTGTTGGAGAGAGAATCTCTTGTCTGAACTTTTGACTTCTGTTTGGCAGACATGGCGGCCTGATGGCAGTGGCTAGCTTTCAAGCCAAACTGACATTTCAGAATAGCCTGTATGACACCAACCCCTCCCCTGCTGCCTTGATGCCTCCACTTTGGTTCATCTTTTTCCCTTGAAAGGAAGAAAATTGAATGATTAAAGGGAACAGAGAGATGCTTGGCTTAATGCTTACCCCAAAGCATGAGCCCCTTAAATATATGGGGACTTAGTCATCCAACCGTTACAGCAATAGAAAGGGAGTGGGAGCAGAGAGAGGAAAGCTTAGATTCACTGGCTTCATAACACACAAGGGCCCGAGGCCATCCCATGGGGTCTGACAGCGCAAAGCAAGGGCTGCAGTGTGCAAAGGAAGAAGGCGGCTTGCATGGCTAAGTCAGGAAAGTAGTTCAACTATTTGCTTCTCTCCTGAATAAGAATAATGCATTTAATTAGATTCTCATTGTGACAAATTGGTTGTGATGAGGCAGTGGAATATCCCAGGAGAGTGATTCTAATCCCACTTGTAGTTTTAGAGGCACTGATGTGTGGGCATAAGACAGATCACCGGACTGATTGGGAGGAACAGGGAATGGGAGGCAGGGGTTCTTCCAGTGGAAGACAATTGCAATTTTATCTTGATAGGGCTTTCAAAAACATAGCAGAGGTGTGGTTTCCTTCTGAAAATAAATAGAACAGGCCAAGCTGTCTCAAAAGACAAAGAAAGATGATTACAGAATCTCTCACCAGATTTGCTAACCCTGGTGAATGGAGGAAATTCATAACTGAATTACCATCATAACTAATCACATTGTGCTCTATTTTTACCCTGTCTGTGATTAATCTGTTTAATTATCTGCATTCTGAACAACATCTTACTATATAATCTATTAGTTGTTTTTGGTATATCATTAACTTCATCCTTCTCCCCATCTTTGGAAATTCATCTTGATTTAGGGCCCAAATAGGCATTAATTTAAATACTTGTCTAGTAGTTACAGCTATTATTATTACTCTGGTGTAGGTGTGGGAGTCATATTACAAGCCACCCATAGTGTGAAGGATAAGTAAGCCTTTAAGATCTGGATTGGGGCCCACTCTAGAAAAGAAGGCATAGCTGCTAGACAAAGATTTTTACACAGAAAATAAAGTCCAACATTTCTGAGCATGCCTCAAAGTAATGTCTTAAATGCTTGATGTATTTTGTTAAAGGCAAAATTAAATCTGTGGAGTTTCATCTTCAGAAAACACAGACAACAGAAAGCTCTTTTGTCCTGTGATTGTCCTTCAGCATCATTTCGTGCCAATTCATCCCTGCTTACTGCATCTAGCCAAAATTTCTCAGCAGCATGGAATGGAACCAACATGGCGTGGTCAACATGGCTACATGTGCAGTTGCCAAGCTAATAAGAAATGTGAAGATATAGGATAGACCCTACAGCACTACTTCCACTTTGATGTTCTGTACTTCCTGTAGTACCATCGCTGCCCAATGATGTAATGAATGATTGAATGAATCAATTAATCCATAGGTAAATAAATGTGATAAAATATCACATTTTTATTGACCATTTTTATTGACAATAAAACCAGTCAAATGTGTATTCCCATCTTTCAGATGCTTATCCCTGGGGAGAATATATATCTACATATGTAGAGCTTCAAGTATGCTGAAACTGGTATGTTAACTTTTTTGTTCCTGTGCCCCCCCACCTTGTATCTAAAGCATATAAGAGTGAAATTATGGCCTCCAGACACTCTAGCTGAACATAGGCTGGAGTTCCAGTACTAACCTCTGAAAGGTCAAACTGGGTTTCCAGACTTGGAGCACCTCCTTCTACCCTCTCAGTTGGTGCAGTGGCTGGAGATTTGTGGGCATTGGTAGGCTGAAAGGGAGGAGTGAGAGCCCATTTCAGAATGATGTATTGTTCACACAATGAGAGAAGACAAAGATGACCCAAACTGGTCACCTAAGGTCTTTGGTGGGCAAGAGCAGGATGGAGGGAACCCACCATACTCCTTCTACCCTCTTTTGGATGCCTGCAGCTCTGAAGGATTGCAGGCAGTCACACTGGATGACACTGCCAATGAAATTTATTGTGTTGTACTATCATCGTCACACTTCTATAGTATATAACAGGTATTAAAAATAATGTCCAGGTAAAATGTTGAATTTGCTTGATTATAATGTCCAAACCACACCCAGCATGCTTTGCTTACTCCCCCAAAACAAATATTCCAGTTTGACAGCTATGGGTTCTTTGAAAATGTTTCAGAGAACTATATATTAGTATATAATATCAACATCACATACTTTACCTTTTTTAGTTGCACCTTATGCACCTAAGCATAAAAGATGCTTAGGTTTGTTTGTTTGTTTGTTTTGTTTTGTTTTGTTTGTGCTGTGCTTTGTTTTTCTTCCAATTCAAATTTAAGTTTATTTTATCCTTGTGTGTGTGTGCGAGTGGGTTTTTGTCTGGGAGAACTGGGTGAGTGAGAGGAACTGCAGGACTAACAAGGCAGGGGACCAGGGTAAGGTCTCGGAAGGGATCCCAATGGCAGACCAGGAGATGGTGGTCAAGAGGGCGAACCCCACCCTTGGTTGCGTAGTCAGAAGTGTGGCTTCTAGATCAAGAGAGGTATTACTACCACTCTACACGACTCTGGTGTGCCTGCAACTGGAGTATTGTGTTCAGTTTTGGGTCCCTCATTACAGCAAGGACATAACCAGGTTGGAGTCAGTGCAGCGTAGGGCCACAAGGTTGGTGGCTGGTTTGTAGGGGATGTTGTATGAGGCAAGACTGAGGGAACTGGGTCTCTTCAGCCTGGACATGAGGAGACTCAGAGGGGATATGTTGATGACATACAGGTATGTGAGAGGGTGTCACGTGCAGATGGGTAGAGCCCTGTTCTCCCCTGCAGAGGAAGGCAGGAGGCGCTCCAACAGAGCCAAGCTTAGGGAACGAAGGTTCCATTTGGATGCCAGGAAGCACTTCCTGACAGGACCCTGAGGGTGTGGAATGGGGTTCCATGAGAGGTCATTGAGGCCCCATCAGTGTGGGTGTTCAAGGATAGGCTGGACGCCCACATGGTGGGCATGTTGTGAGCGGAGCTGGCTGGTGCCAGAGGTCAGACTAGATGGCCCGGGAGGCCCCTTCTGACTTGCTATGTTCCTATATTTCTAAGATAAATGGGTTCATAGAACAGTAATGGAATTGCTCCTCCCCCAAGAGAAGAAACTAATTTACAAATGCTAATTGTGTCCTCTAAAAATTCAAATGAATCATTTGCTAATGAAAGAGTCAAAGTTCTGAGCAAACTCCAGCAATTGTTACCAGTTACTATAGTTGGTGTTCAGTGTGAGTTGAAATCTTTGTATCTGTTGTTAAGAAGTAATTTGATATTTAATGGTAAATGCTTATTCCAGCCACCTTCTGGGATATATGCTTCTATGCCAGTGAGTTTGTCATTTTATTAGAGCCATCTTGATGGATATTTCACTACATGCAAACTATGTGTTTAATGAGGTTTGATTACTACTTTGCTACTTAAATGACTGAGCTTAGGCAGGATTTTTCATGCTCTAATGTGTATCTTAATATAAATCTTGTCATGCATGCGTGCACTTCCAGTACACTCTTGTACACAGCATTCTTAAAAAAATAGATTGGCGGGGAAGCAAATTAGGATTTAAAATTGTTTCTTAACTTCTCAAATAGGGAAGAATGCTATGTCCCCATCACACATGCACACACCCTTCAAAAAGGAAATTAAATATCAGGGAGGGAGTGGAAATAATACAAGGTTTATGTTATGAAATAAGAATTTATTTATGTGACACACATACACTAGTGATCATTTATTTTGAATTGGATCAAGACATAAATCAATCTGAGGAATTTGCTACTTCAGAATTATATGCAATTCTGTAATAGTTTGTGGCAAAAATAGACCAGGATGATCAGCCCAAACTAAGAAGGAATCCTGGAAACATTTACTTATTTAAGCTCAAAGGATACATTGTTCTTGCAAGAAACCCAAATCAGTCTAATAATCTTCATTTTATCCTCACAACAATGTTAGGTAGGTTAGACTGTGACTCGGGAACTAGCTCAATATCTGGCAGTGAGTTTTGTGGCTGAATGGGGACTGGAACTCAGATCTCCTGATTCCCAGTTCAATGCTGTAACCACTATGCCACACTGGCTCTGAGTTCTGAAAATGCAGAGACACCAAGTAATTCTGGTAAACTTTCAAAGGCCAAGTGTAATCCCTGCCTTTTCTGAATACAACAGAAAGTCAACTATGTCATAAGATGTGGTGTGTCTCTCCCTCTGTAGAACTTGGCAAACTGAGTGACTTGGTGACATTTGCTGGTCTCGAATTGGAAGAAAGTAAGTGTGTCACAGTTGTAAAGCTCATACATCAGATGCAAATGTCCCAGGTTCAACAACACTGTATGGAATGGTGAAGCAAATCAGGGAAGACAATTCTGAGGCAGCTTCCAAAGGTTCAGCTGTACCTTAACCATTGTGTGTCCTTCCAAGCTCCCACAGGCACCAGTGTGTAACGTACATGTTAGAAGAGGAGTTGTGGCTTTGTTCTAACAGTACCTTTGGCACATTTGACAGACACTGACAAGGACTGTCCTGCAGCCCCGTTAAATGGCACTACTAGCAATTCTTGGGACAATAAAGTTTGACTGGGTTCACAGAACAAAATAAAACATAGTGGCTTATAGGCCAGGCATGGACTATCCTGTTGTCTGAACCCAGCAGCATGATTGGCTCACTGCTTTGGCTGGGTTCAAGCAACATGAGAAGGCAGACCTGCTTATAAGACACTGGAGGTTATTGTGTTATCTGAAGCCAGACACTGAGCCTCTCTAACTGTACTCTTTCTTAGAATTAGACTTGTCTTAACCCCACCAAAAAAAAAAAAAAAAGATGAGACAAAACAAAACAAGGATCCCTCCCATTCACACTGCAATGTTTACATCTTACTGGCTTACTGGCAATTCTGTTTAGCCTCCAAAGTTCTTTAGATGTAATTACACAGTCTTAGTCAAAAGTGCTGAAGTGTCCCTGTGGAATGGTTGGGGACTCGCTGCAGCTGATCGCCAACCCCAGTTATACTGCAAAGGAAGTGGAGCAACTGATGATGAAAGTAGTTAAGAGGAGTGTGTTGGGAATGTACCAGGCAGTTATTCTTGGTGCGTTTTCCAAGGTCAAGGCTGTACCAATTCATTGGATGAGGACAATGGTGGCTGGGAAATGGGGACTGTGGGAATTGGGAGGGAAGAGGAGGGTGCAGTTGTCTCCAGGTTGTAGCCTCCAGGTGCTCAGATACTAGACAGGGTTTGGAAGAGAAGGGATGTGACAAAGAGGAGCTAGGTGAGTCCTTGCCTTGTCAGGTCCTCAGCCCCATGATGTGGCATCAGAACAGAATTGCCTGTGTAGATCTCAGAGGTTAGCCCTTCTCCAGAGGAGCCCACCCAGGGGGTGGAGCCCAAAATTGCTGAAAAGAGCATTTTCAGAAGTTTCTAGTTTGGGTTCAGCAAATCACTCTGTTCAAACTTAGACTAGTCTTTCAGTGGCAGTCACTTGCTAGTTGTGAACTGCCAATGAAGAGCTATTTAGCAAGCAGATGGTCTGCTCTTTTGGAAGCTTGAAATGAATAAGGGGTAAACCTACTCCTGAAAGAATGGGCCCTTGTACTCAGAATGGCAGTGTGCTGTTTAGCATTGTTGCTATTTTTGTGAAAAGCAATGGAAATCGAATATCAAAGAATAATAAATTTGACATCTGTAGAAAAATTAATAGCAAAAATGACAAAGAATTGTAAGGAGAAAAGGGACTTCCAGTTAACTGAATGGTATAAAAAAGTTTGGAATATAATGGTTAATGACAAGTTGACATGTGAGAACGGTGGGAAAAAAAGGATTGGTAAAAAAAAGTGAATTTAATAATATATGGGGTATGTTTATTGCATATGTATTAATAAAGTTTGCACGGTGCTTTGGGAGTAAAGTCGTTCAGATTCCTCTCAAGTTCGATACCACAGTTACTCAACTGCCATTGGCAGAGGCATCCAGTACACCATCTGGTCCAATTTTACTGGATGAGTTTCAGCTATTGTGGCCTGAGGATGTGGACAAGGTGCTGGGTCATGCCCATGCCACAACTTGTTCACTCGATCCTTGCCCATATTGGCTAATTGAGAGATCGAAGGAGGGGACTGGTCCCTGGATCCGGAAGGTGGTGAATGCCTGCTTGAGAGAGGGATTGGCCATGCCCCTTCGAAGATGATGGTAGTTGTACCACTCTATAAAAAGCCACTTCTGGATCCAGAGGGCACAAATAATTATTGATCTATAGCCAATATTCCCTTCCTGGAGTGGATTGTAGTTGGGCAACTCCAAACACTTTTGGCGGAAATAGATTATCTAGATGCATTTCAGTTGGGTTTTAGGCTGGGGTTCAAAACAGAAACTGCCTTGGTCGCCCTGTGGGATGACCTAAGCC
Organism: Varanus salvator macromaculatus; assembly: GCA_023646645.1. Taxonomy (NCBI): domain Eukaryota; kingdom Metazoa; phylum Chordata; class Lepidosauria; order Squamata; family Varanidae; genus Varanus; species Varanus salvator. Next base: position 15,747,355 of record JAIXND010000674.1, on the reverse strand, counting down.
AGGAGGGATACAAGGGGAGCATGACCCTCTTTATTCTCCTGGATGATCAATTCCTCATTTTTGTTGAGCAGGAACACTGCATTCATTTAGAAAAGGTAGATTTGCAAGCCATGCACAAAGAAATCTTCCTTTCTCACCTGGGTAATTAAATTGTTCATGTTTTGTTCAACTTTCATGTATTAACAACACTAAATTGTCACTGTCCAATGTCCATACTCATTCATCAGCAGGCTGGAATCTTTGTGGAGTGGTGGACACAAACTTTCCCATGAGCAGCATCAGGTACTGTGGGACCAGGAGTCCTCCAGTCCAAATTATCTCATTTGGACTAGTGATGGGGGGCGGGGGAATGCAGCCAGTTAACCAAGGAAACTTTCTGAAAAACTCTATCCCAGAAATCCTGGAGAACCAATCCCAAACCTCTTTCTTTGTAAAGCTCCTTGATTTGCAGTAAGGCCCTAAATCTCTGAGAAGGTTACCTGGAAAGGAACAATGTATGTGTTCAGTCAAAGAGAGAGAGAATGAATACAGACTGTTATCCATTCTGGTTGTGGTGCTACTGGTATATTTTCTAAGCATCACTGAGCTGTTGGCAATCCAACATTCTTCTATTCATTTAAAATTATGTATAGACTAAGTTTAGAGTAGCTCATTGAACATGTCCAATTTGCTCAGTTCTCAGGCTTTGTTTGTTTGTATTTCAGGCTAGTGAAGCAAACTTACACTTATGCACATCGATTAAAGCCCTCTCCAGATGCTCCTGGAAACATGTTCCTATAACATGTCAGGAAAGCGAGCACTCTAGCCCTTCATCTGTCCAGTGGGAATGGTGGGTCCAAGGTCAGTGAGGTAGTGTATTGCTCTGGTGTTTAGTCTCATCTTTGAAGGAGCAATCCATGGAATTAAACCCCACACTTTCCCCCAAAATGGGATCAGCAGCATGCACAGCTCCTTGAAAGCCAAGGAGGATACCTCACAGATTACAAACCCACTCACATTTGAGCTATTTAGTCACACTGTTGCCCTCTCTGCATGGATAGGTTAGTAGATAATCCTCTTTGTGGACTCTGTGGAGCCCAAGTCCTTGCTCTAGTTCATGTGGAGAGCTCGCATTAGACAAAGGATGCCACATTTGTGCATGCCATATTCACCGGCACATGTCAGGAACATCCTCCTCATCCATGCATTGATTCAAGAGTCAATTTCACCAATGCACCAAATCAGTGCAGATAAAGCAGAATGTGGCACAAACTAAAAGTGGGACTGTCTTCTGACTACCAAAGCCAAACCAACCTGTGCAGACATTCATAATCCACAGTGGCACAGCTGCCTCTGGCTACCAGAGATATTTTAAGGATCTTTGGACAGTGGGACAGCTGTGCCATTGTGAGTAGTACTGCATGTTTACTTTTCTCCCTCCCACTCTCCCTCTATAGTTTTAAAAAATGATTATTGGAAGAAGTCCATTTCTGGTTCTCCCAGCTTGGAAGGGCCTGTAAAGCTGCCCTGGAGTGTAATACCTTACAGAAATGAAACCCAGTTTCCTTGCTTTTGTAGCTCATGCTGTAATCCTTTACGGTTGGAAAGACCTCAATTCAACTTAGAGCATGTAGTGGGGAGAAGTTACAGACAGAACTCACAGGAGGGTTGTTCCTATAGGAGCTCTTCACACACCCTTGCAAGCACTGTTTATTTTTGGTTCTCTTTGGGAGCACTTGAGGATCTGCCCTATATACCACAGCAGAGCAGCTGTTGCTCTCATGGAGAAAATGAAGTTTGCTTCCCGGCATTACCTGCCAAATATATTTTAGGCTGAAGTTTTGGTGGAGGAGACTAGTGAAGTTAAAAAAAAACAAAACAAAGTTGCTCCCGCACTCCTGTCTATTGTTTCAGGTACTGATAAAATACAGTGGGTTAAGCAAATTGCCTTTGGATGAAAATGGTGGGGATTTTATTCCAGACTCACACAATTTATCAGCTATCAAGATAAACATGACTCTCTAGCCACATCTTTTGGCCTTCTGGGGACTCAATTAACTAAGACATTTGTGTCCATTCCTTGCCTAAATCTCCCAAAACTAAAATAAAAAATAAAACGAGGGGACGAAAGGGAAAGGGCAGATAATATACCTAGGTAATGGCAAGATGTGTTCCCCTTGGTGGGATAAAATTTGTTTAGAACTGATTGTTTTGTGAACATAAGCAGAACTATCAGGCAACTTTAGAAACAATCTTTCCACTCAATGCTATGCGGTGAATTGGATGATAACTACAACTGTTTGGAATATAGTTTGGAAACTTTAGAGTATATTCCCTTAAGAAATTCAACCATGTTTTCCATGGATGCACTTTGGCATAGTCACCCGCATTGTATTTTTTAATTTGTTTTTTGTCATTTGGTGTAGTTTCCCTACTGAATTACTTTAACACCTTGTTTTACAATGTTATGTGTAACCCCAAAACCCCACAGTAGGATCTACATTTCTAGAATGGGGAGTGGGTAGAGCTACTGAACACAAAGCCTTGCCAGTGTATGCTCTGGTTAGGGGTTTGTACATGGGACTGCACTCTGACCACTACAAAACACTGACTGCAAAGGAAAGTGAGACTGACCCTCTGAGTGCAAAATGAGGTGCCACACAAGCCCTGTTGTCTGAATGCATTACACATACATGTGTGGTTTGAGAAATGCATTGAAATTCATTTGAACTTCTTTCAAACTTGCTATGCGAGCCTTACACCCCTCTAGCCAAATGACAAATGCTTCTCGGACTGCATATTCATCTTTAGCTGTGTACATTTTATTTTCTTATGGTTTTCATTTTCAGTTTATTTATTGGGTTTTTGGCTGTACTTGAACAGGGAACAGTAAGGCAGAATGGCTGTCTTCAAGGAGACTGCCTGACACTGCAGAAAAAAGCATTGTTCTCATGAGATTAGATAAAACCACAGCAAAGCCTTTGTCAAAACTTGCCTGGGGGTTGGGAAGAGAAGCAAATGTGTATTGGCTCTGCAGAAGGAAGAGGGCAGGGAGAAAGAAAAGGGGGAAACAGCTGTACCTTAAATGGCCCACACTTGACAGTGTTGACTGAGATGCTTATGGTTTACTTTGTCAATCTGTTATCCTCCCTCCCATACACAAGAGCAAAATAGGACAACATACAACATTAGGTTCTTCAATAAAACTGAACCTTGCCAAAATACTAAAGACTGAATTGTTCCCAACTATGATTCTCAGCTACATACTAGGTTCTCCCTGTGTCACCGTGTTTGCTGAAGTCTGGGATGAAGGAGAGACTACCTTGTGGTCCATTAGAGATACTGGTCTGCGCCCACCATCAGGAACCACGTTGGTTCTATAGCAAGTCCATAGAGGACAACCTGACAGGTACAATGTTTGAAGGGTGGCCCTTGTCCTTGAGCCCCCTAAAGTGGCGCTCCACATGAGGGTGAATCCTTTTGGCATGGTTACTACCAGGGTGTTGCTGAATTGCTTTGGCTCAAAAGATACAGACCTGCTGGACATCCACCTGGTGAGCCATGTCTAATGAAGCAGGTGAACCTTGGGTGCTTTTCTCCACTTGAAGGCACTGGAGCCCCTGAACTTCTCTTTGGCAGAGGCCCAATCCAGCCAAAATTATCAGTCAGAGGCCTGGTGGGAGAAATTTAAGCAAGGTGGATAAAGTGCTGAAAAGGGGGGTGGGGGGGGAACAGTATTCTTATCTTCCTCAGATAATTCAGGAGGGTGTTTGGGATGGTTGGTGTTGGATGTGCTGCCCCTGTGTTGCTACAGTCTCTTTCAGCTGTACTTGGTTTCTTTTGTGCCTTATTGTATGTTTTAAGGGGAGGAGTAAGTCCCACTTGCTTCATTTTGAGGTGTATATACAGTCTCTGTTGCAGTCCACATGGAGAAAAGATATTGCTACTTGGATCTAGTTTTAGTCAAACTTAAAGAAGACC
>JAIXND010000674.1:15732744-15743385 GCA_023646645.1 Varanus salvator macromaculatus | reverse complement strand
AAGATATTGCTACTTGGATCTAGTTTTAGTCAAACTTAAAGAAGACCATTAAACAGTAGGAGTTAAGCTGCTCATAATTAATTTCCATTGTTTTTCCAGTATTTTCAGTGAGTTTAGTCTAATTATAACTAAGACTGAATCCAACCAAATGGAAAGATAATTAATTACATGACAAGTCCAACCATTAAAAATAGAAACAAATAAATAGCAACAAACAAGAGAAGTATCTTCTAGATCCACAGCATTATTTACAGTATCAGCATGAAGTGATGTCAAAAAGTAAGAGGTGCTATTTCTGCAGATATTACCGGGGGGGGGGGTGACATTTATACCTTTTTTCAAGAAGCTTGGGAATCCCCCCCATATGTGCGCATACATGCATGTACCAATAGAGCTAGGTTTGCCTCTGGGCAAATGTTGATCAAAATTAGTTGCACCAATTAAGTGCAGAGTGCCAGGTAGATGTGATAGAAAGAAATGAGTCAGAAACATCAGATGGAATTTACTTTCAGACCTACAGCAGAAACTGGGACAAAAACATGAGGACTGTTGTCATTGCACATAGGAGCACCTGCCTTACAAGAAGATGATAATGGATGATTCAGAAGAACAATCCTACCTTAAGACCAATTTGGCTGATAACAGGTTTTGACAGTTCAACACTGAAGACTGCAAGTGAAATATCCCAGCATACCTGGACCTCTCTCTGGGCTACCCAGAACATGCTGTAAGCTATTAAGACATGGTTTCCTGGGCTTTCATCCTATTACTTACTGAAAGGTACAAATCATTTAGCCTGAAGAGAAAATGTATGTGGAATTTCATTAGGGGAAATCACACAGCCTCAAGTTCTGGCCAAATATAAATTTTGATTTCCCTGTTAACATCAACATCCATTTGTCATCTTGAAAATGAACCAAATGTTTGGTTCATATTAAGAACAAATTGTCAGGGTCATTTGCTTATCACCACAGTTAGCCTATTCTTTTCTTTGACTCTTGGCAGTTGTGGACAAGGTGTGGCATTTTCCAATTCCTCTTCTCTTTCCCAAGCATGACCAGGCCAAGATGACTACCAGGTCATGCAAGACACGAGTTGATTCAGTTCATTCCTCAGTTTGGGGGCTGCTTGGAGAGAGCTGGAAATCCCCTGTCTGTGCAGATACTCTCTTGCACTTACTATGGCAAAACAGTCTCTTGTGCAAGTAGATCAGGAGTGGCCAATTTGTGGTGCTCCAGGTGTCTTGACCTGTAGCTTCCATGCTCCTCCACAATGGGGGGAGGCTGTTGGGAGCTGTACAGCAAATTATCTGGAGAACGACAAACTGCCCACCACTGTTAGATGTTGTTAGATGCTCCTAGATCTGTTTAGATGCTCTGTGCAGAAAAGTGTGTTGCTTGTTTGTTTTGTAGGAAGTTGGATGGGGGAGGGAAAAATACTCATAATTTCCAGAGGATGGAAATAGCACTATGCATAATGTGGCACCCCAGCCAAAGCTGATATTCCATTTCACATTTCCCTTTTCACACCACCTGCTTCAAATCATGATGTCATCATTTTGTGTGTCATCCCAAGTCACTGCTGATATTATTAGCTAAGTTTGAGCAAAGGTGAGCAGATGCCCCCAGAACAAAATGCTGCTATTGTAAGTACCACAACACTGGTGATGACCATTTAATTGCCCACCACTGGATTTGCCCAGTCCTATTCATATGATGGGACTGGTCCACCAGGTGGGTATGCATCCGCCTGAATGCATAGCTTTGATGCCACAATTGTCCATGTTAATATGCTGTATAATTTTCCAGTGAATTGTGAATGCCCTTCCTAAACATGCACCTGTACACAATCTGCCACCAATGGACGAAGGTGAGGGGACATGAGGCTGGTGGCTCGGAACAGGGATGTATTCCTAGTCTTTCATAACACCCCACCTGGTGAATAATTTTGTAATTACCTGCAGGTATGGGGAAAATGGTTGAAAAGAAGGAGATAGTCATAAAATTATATGCCCTGTTTTGTCTCGGTGCTAAATGCTTATAAAGTATAAAAAGACATCACAGAAAAGGAAATGCAGCATGCAGATGTGGTTCTGAAGAACAGCCCCATGGCACTTGTAACATTTGTTCTACCCTGAATAGGCAATGTTCATGGGAAATATATATATTCACACAGCCTTTTGCATAGTGAAACATATTCCCGTAGAAACAGATTTCACTGAGTGTCTTTATAGTTATAAAACTAATTATTTATTTCCATCAGTATTAAACATTAATTATATTGTGGTCTGATTGCATTAAATGTAGCTATCTGACTTCTGGAATATTTATGCAAAGCATTTGCATTTGGCATAATAAAATTAAGCATTCCCTTGGATTTCAGATTTGGATTTGTTTTATTTATTTACTGATGTACTTTAGACAAGAAGAAGGGCTGCCTTTTAACTAATACCTTTGATGTTTGCTTTCTAAAGATGGCATAGTGCTCAGTTTTAAAAAATTAAAAACCCAAACATCAAAATGCAATTATAAAATAAAAAAGAAAAATGCTCAGAGCTCTAACAGTATGATGGGTCTTCCTAGATGTTTGTGTCTATATGGGAGACTAGAATGTGTTATGAGATGAGAGAGAACTGCCAAACCAAAATCGCAACAGAAATAAAAGCGATATGATGGTTCTCCTGTATATGCTGGAAATTGCTTTAGGTTGTCCACTTGGTGTGGAAGATTGGCCTGGCATAAAAAAATAGATTCCAAAAAAAGAGCAAAACTAGAGAAGAGATGACATATTCATCCACTAGTGCTATGAGTCAGGCAAAGCTAAATGCTGCCCATGGGTCCACAGTAACCTGTCAACATAAAGAGAAGTATTCCACTCTGAATGTCATCTCCGTTTTTGCGTGCATGTTCAAGTTCTCCTGGAGTGGGAGAAAGTTTTCCATAAACTCTAATGAAAAAGCCCTTCACTGGCTTTTTCTGATCTCTTCTGGAAGTGTGATACAGAAAACTCACCAACATTTTTGAAAGTGGGATGTGGAATTGGTTTGGTTGGGTTTTTTAGGTAGAGGGATAGCTTTTTATCTACTTCAGAGGTTTAGCAACTAGCAAATGTAGAATAAACAGATTTTGCCAGCATGCAAAATTATTTTAAAGAGTGGTAAACTGTTTTGATTTTATAAGGACTGGAACAATCCCCGTCATTGTTCCACAGGGTAGGCCACTGCTCAATTGACTGATAAGGCTTAATGTTACTGTCACTGCTGAGACGAAAGTGACAAGGCAAAATAGATCACCCATCTCCACAGCACCTAGGGATGACCCAGCAGATGTAAAATTAAACTCAAGCTGATATTTTGTTTTAATTCTTCACTGGGTTTACTTTAGGAACCCAGGAAATTGTATTTCAACAGGACAGACTTCTTTGTCCAAGTGGATGAGTATTAGGTCTTTTCCATCTGCATCTGATCCATCATCTGGAGATGCCAAATGACCCTTATCCAAATGTCAAATTATGTTCACTCTCAGCACAGCAGTCCTTGGATGGATGGATGGATGGATGGATGGATGGTAGGTATACACAGTGGTTTCTCTGTGCAGGTAGAAATGAGTTCTACCTTTTAGAAATAGACCACACTAGAAAACCCATTTACTACTATGGAAACCTCCAGGGACATAAATTTCACATCTGCACTTCTCTGCCCACTCCTTATCCCCCTTAGTGTTATTGATGATTAGTGATCCTCTCGTTATTTATTCAAAAATAAGATTACCCAGGTAAGTTTAGAGAAGGGTTCTCCTGTCATGCAAAATTTCATTCTATGTGGAAAAGGTTTTGCATATGTTTAAGATCAAGGAACATCTTGAAGATGTGTTTGGAATTGGGTAATGCAGCATCATGCCCTGAATCATCACACCCTATGTCCCCTTTCTGACTGGTGGTTTTCACATGACCTAGCTATCTGATAATGTTTAGTCACTATCATTGGTTACCGATTAGAAGATGGACCAAAGAAATCCTTCTGCTCCTTAGAGACAGAATTGTAGTGGGAATGACCATGAGGGAAGTAGTGAATGAGACTGTGTCAAGTATGGTTTGTTTGTTTGTTTGTTTGTTTTATTGGGGTGGGGGGAGGTCCAAGTAACTGGATAATGGGAAATTTAGAGTGAACAACCTGTGCCCTGCTTTTTTCAAAGTCTGAAATCTAACCCCAGGCTGATAGCAAACTCATAATACTCATAATCCAGGCTTGTTACAAAGGTGAGTATTCACCAATGAGCCAAGTAATTACAAAATTTAGTACTAAATTCCACTACTTAGAATTAATGCAAGTTAGGAAGTTTATTCCTTTCACCTAATTACTTGGCTTCATAGTTGAGCCCACTTTCACTTAAGTCAGATTATGAAAAAAATATAGGAATGAAAAATCTGAAGAAATTCCATGGAAGATAGAAGGGAAAGACTGGTTGTGTGGCAGGAAATGATCTATCAGCAAAGATTGCTGCCAAGTCCTAATCCTCATTTGGATTTTGGTTTTCAATTGTTTTGATCACATGATAAATGAAAATGTTTTTTGGTTGCTTTAAGAAAATGCTTTAAGAAAAGAGGCTCATTTATGAATGAAATTATAGGAACAGATTTGGCAAAATGCAGCCTAAGAGGTTTTTGTAAGGGGATAATGCATGAGTAAAAGCAAACATGATCCTTTGTAATGAAACAGGTGTTCTTGAGTTGGCAGCTCTGATTGCCAAGTATTTAGGTTTTTTTTCTTTCTTTCCCTAGAAAAAGGTGTAATTTCCTATAGTCTGCACATTTTCATTCTAAGCTATCACTTAGTTGGCAAGTATACCTGTTTTGACCTGGCAATGCATCTTGCAAAACAGGCACAGTGCCTTCCTAGCAGATGTCCGTTGAAGGACATGGGCCAGGAAACCAGAATGTGTGCAGCCACTTCTGAGTGAGACTTACCTACCTGTGAATGATAAAATGACCCAGGAGCTCAACTCAGCCTCTAGGCAGGAAGGAACTAATTCAGTGTGTTTGATCTTTGTCCTTTCTCTGAGTTGAGCAGTTGTCTGTGAAGGGAACCTATTTTACTCAAGTAGGGTTTTCATGTGCAAGCTGGTCTGGTGGGTTGGCACAGTTCTGTTCACCCAGAAAAGACTTCCGCAGTCCCCAGTTGTAGGGGAATTGTCACTTCTCCTCTAGCCACCTGATTAAATTATGATGGATCCCCATTGCCTGTCTGCTAAAATTTGATGTGGACTAGGAAAAGTGCCTGCATGGGGGCTGAGATGGATGAACACATGCAAAGACAATATTTTAAAACAGAATTCAGTTATTTGATTGGGGGAAAAAACCTAGTGTTAACAAACCTGATTTATATTTTATACAAAATAGGAAAACAATTGAATTAGTTTACTATATTCAGTGGTGAGGGATCCGCTTTACTTCAACATCCCTTTGAATGGATTTTGAGAAGACCCTGGCAATTTTGAATGAAGGCAACTGGCATAAAGTTCTGCCAGTTGTCATGTCTGTTTCCATACCTGATAAATATTATGTTTTAAGCTTACTGTCTGGTTATCATGTACTGGTCTAGCTCCTTTTAAGCCTTTAGACAAAATGTGACTGCCTCCGATCTACTAACATTATTGCTAACTTCTTAAGCATCCTGTCATTGTACCCTGAAGTTGTCAACTTGTCAAAAATAGCTGCATCAACCACAAAATTTCTCCAGATAATCTTTTGCAAAGAAAAAAACTATTCTGACACCCAACAGTGATTTTCCAAAGTACATTTTAGCTGAAACTAAGCTCAAAGCTTGGATGAGTCATAATTTTCTCTATTCTTTACTATACATAATGACTACAGGGTACAGATATGCACATGGTGACTATTCCAGGAGTCCGTTCTCCAGTCTGGTCCCATTTCAGGTTCAGAGGAGGATGCAGAGTGGGAGTAACAGAAAATCTGCTAGTGCAGGACTTTCTTGGTTGGTGAACATTTATTTACCCAATTGCTTGGACTCAGTGGTAACTTATTGATGCCTCAACAATATAGCAACCAGTATTTGAAGAAACATGAAAATACAAGACTTACTGGAGAAGACAATCATGTTAGAGAAAGTCAAGTGCAGAAGGTGAAGGGAAGACCAAATATGACATTGACTGAATTCATAAGGGAAGCCACAGCCAAGAACTTGTAAGAGCTGAACAGAACATTTTGGAGTGCTTTCATTCATAGGGCTGACATAAGTCAGAGACAGCTTGATGGCAAATAGCAACAACAATTTGGCAAGTCAGACAAATTTCCTTTAGAAAGATAGCTTCTCCACAGAGGGCAGAGTTAATAGCATAAGCAGATCTGCCAGCCTTTCAAAGGGCCTCTACATGTTTCTGAGACAACCTCTTCCAGAGTGAGTGCTATCCAGAATTGATCTGCCCAAGGTCCTGAAAGCCTCTAATCCAGTGATCTTGCATTAGCACTACCTTGCTTAGTAAGAGTAGCTGTTTTGGATTGACTCCTGGGGAATGTCAAGCTGGACTAGGCAGAACAGTGACAGCTTCCATGTAGCCTGAAATGCCTGATCTTGCCTAATCTTGGAAGCTAAGCAGGTTCAGGTCTGGTTGAAATCTGGGTGGGTGACTTAAAGTGTTGTCAAATGCCCAGAGAGCTTTGGCTAAGGGCAGTATAGAAATGTAATGTAACAACAGCAACAACAACAAGGCTTGTCACTGACATCTGTCCTAAGTCTCCCTCCCCTTAAAGAATAAAAGATGATGATTATTATAATGCAGAAGGAGGGGGAAGAAAAGATGGGGCAGAGTTCTAATCAATGCTGGGCAGCAGATTCTGAAAAGTGATGAGTTTAGTTCCCCATAGCTTTCCTGATATAATGTCACCCAAGACCATTATAAGAACTGAAAACAATCATTCAGATTTTGCCGGAATGATTAAAGCAGTTGCTTCAATTCCCACTGCTGCAGGGTACTTTATTTATTTAAAATGTCTAATATTACCAAAAAAAGGGGGTGATATGTACACATGTGAGGGGGAGGTTAACATAGGAGGACATGCACCACAAGGTACGTTTAGAATGGATTCCAGAATGATACTTCCAGTTTTACTATTTACCACTAAAAATGTCTGAAATGCTTTATTCAAATCAACAATGCAACCTCCCCCCCTTTTTCCTTGCATTCTTGTTTAGAAATATTTTCTGTTCCATTGATTTCATAGAAAAATCCACACATAAACATACATTTCTTATCTGTCTGTGTCACAGAACATGATATTCTAGCAAATCTGATATGTCATTTGAACAGTCTGTCTCTCTCACTGAAGTCTTCCCAAAGAAATGTGTGCCTCCCCTCCTTGCTTTGAAAATTGAGCAAGTGATGCTTGATAAAAATAACAATTATTTATTTATGCATATGGCTTGTGTTCCTGCAAATGGGAGCCTGACAAGTCATGTCACATGAACTACAGTTTCAATATTGCCCTAACACTTTGCTTGCAGTTTGCATCCCAAGAAAATTCAGTGCTATAGAACAACCCTCTCTTCATAATTATGGGCAATTATGGGGGTGGGACACACTCCATGCATCTCTCTTTGACTCATCTCTATGCCTAGATGCCCCAGAAAGCAGAACACAAAGCTTCAACCAGAAACTTCCTATTGAACTATATTAAACTGTTTAGTCTCTTTGAGTGATTGCCATAAATCAACCCACCTAGTGAAATTCTTTTTTTTTTTAATTGGTGAGGAGCAATTGTGCCTGAGATCTTTATGGAGTATGGTGGATGCATATGAGAAATACAATATGCACTCTTACAAGAGAACTTTGGGATGCCCAAGAGAACTTTACCTTTTCCTAATATGTGCATGTTTGAATGAGGGAGAGGCTGCTATGCACTCAACAACCGCTTTAGAAGCTATTTTACAATGAAGGAAATGCAGCTCCTACAAGGCCCTTGGGAGATGGAACCACGGTCTCTGGAATTACCATGTATCCCAAATAAAGTTTTCTGGTAGACTGAGCACCATTATGACAAGTCCTCATCTTCACCCAAGTGGAACAGTGTAGAGCAAACTAGACCTGTATGCCTTGCCCTTTCTTCTGAAGATGGAAACATGAAGCAAAAGGATGCAGCAGTGTTGTGTGGGGTGGCAGCAGCCTGGGCTATGATGTACTTTCCAGAAAGAAGCTTGCAATGGAAGCAAAATGGATGTGTATTATATTCATACAATTTCTTTCCTCCTAGAAGTACAGGGCAGTGTACATGTCCCCTGAATTCAATTTTATTCCCCTCCGCCCCTGACACACACACACACAGTGAGGTAGGCTGGGCTGAGAAACAATGACTGGCCCAAGGTCACCTGAGGAACTTATGGGGAGATGGGTCTACAGTAGCTCTCACTTCTGAAATGAAGACACTTGGCAACCATGAACTACTTCCACCAAAAATGGGTTGTATTCACTGTCTGCCACTCTCAAGAGCATTGAATAGTTCAACTTAGTGCTCATCTATAAACCACCATGGGAGAAGCCAAAAAAGGCACAATACTTCCTGTATTATGATAAAAGATGTATTGATTAGATCTGTTGGCTGATCTGCAACATGATGCAGGGAAGAAGAAAGTTCTTGGAAGCTAATTTCCACCTCTTCTTCCCCTGAGAGCTTTCAGAGCCCTCCAGTACCCTCCAGTTTTTACTCCAAGAGGGGAAACAGCCAGTATGAGTCTTGCAGTATTCCAAAGACCTGAGAGGGAGAACCCTGAAAAATTAGCAGAAGTTGTTTCCTTGGGAAACAAGGAGAAAGATGTTCTTACCTGATTTTCAGAGATTTCCCCCACCCACACACCCAACATGCCACAACCAATTCCATGTAGCTTTTTCTAGTAGTTGCCATGGAAAGAAAGGGGCAGAAAATTCAATTCCAGAATCTCCTTTCTGTCACAGCATTATCAGATGTCACCCACTCTTTCATATTTCTTAAGTTACTGATACACACACACACACACACGCATGCACGCACATATCTATCTATCTCCAGGGACTATGGACTTCAGACACCAATTGCCATGATGAAAACATTTTGATGAGGTTGTCTCTGTAAAACAAGCAACTTTGCTGCAGACATTATTTTAATTCTGGTTGGGGAGAACGTAAATGCAAACCAGAAGAGAACAAGCAAATTGTTGATGAACTCTCAAATGTTCTTTGTGCTATTTATTTTGCTGTCTTGATCACAATCAGCTTCTTATTCAGAAGTTCAATCAACAGCCAGGGATGCATTTTACCCATCTCTGAATTCTTCGTCAAAAATCCAATTTAGGATGTCTTTAGCACTCTGTTTCTCCCTCCTTCTCTGCCCACCCACACACACATACACACAGACAAAGACATGCAAAATTTGTGTTTGGAACCATGACAGGTTTTTTTAACAAAACTTACACAAATCTATAACTGAATACTATTAACAGTGCTTAATTATAGTTATTGTAATGAGTGGAAAGGGACTTTTTATTAGAGATTATGAGATTCTGGTTATCAAAGGCCTTTCTAGTTTTGAATTTTAGAAATGTCAAGGGGGACTCAGTAGCATTCTCTGAGCAGAATATGGTATGTAGTTGGATATATTTCAAAAGCTGGAATATTTCAAAACCAGACTAATGTGTCTTGATCCTTGAGATTGGTATGTGACAAGCAGTACCTCTGAATGGAGGAACTGCTGGAGCTGGAGGTGTGCACCTTTAGACCTATGCTATTTCTGACCATGATGTAGAGAGAGGGCCCCCCACATTTACATGTTTCAGTGTGCTTGGAAAGATTTGTCCAATTCTGAGGAGGAGGCAGAAGGGCAACATTGGACAGATGACTGTAGTTTCAAGGTTACCTAGTGAAGGTTCTCAAACAGAGCATGAAAACCAGCCCATCTTGGAAAAGGAAGGAGACATGTCAGATTGGAGTGGAGAGGAGATGGAGCAGAAGTTCCTTGACCCACTCAGGAGATGACAAGGGAGAGGAGCTGACCAGTTATAGAAGGTCGGGCATTCCTATCATCTAGGCCTTGGAGAACAGAAGACATTCTAAAGGTGGAGTCAGATTTTTTTCTGACAGGGAGGGAGGGAATGGGTGTCTCAGTTTGGATTCAACACTTTACATGGACAGATGCTTCTCCCACCTCTCAAATAGAACACTGCTGAGGTCTCATAATCATGTTGTTTGCACTCAGATCAGCAGAGTCCTCTTTTACACCATAGCATAGCAGGCTAGTTCAGGGAGCACAGAAGGAAGTTCCTGGAACACAAAGCTCTGTCCTCCGAAAGAGGGGAATTGCCAGGGCCTCCATCACCTAGTATCTGCCATCTAAGCTGGCTGCCTGACTTATTTTAAGGTAGGTTTGGCTCTGAATCTAGGCACTATATAAGTTCCTCTTCACCTTAAGTTCCTCTTTTTCCTGTGTGTTTCAGACTCCTTGGCTCTTCCTAAATATTGCTGTATTGCCTCCACCTATGCTTCTCCATATTGACTCTGAAAGCCATCTAGGGATTTTATTCAAAGCTCAGAAAAAACCTCTCTCTCTCTCTCTCTCTCTCTCTCTCTCTCTCTCTCTCTCTCTCTCTCTCTCTCTCTC
>JAIXND010000674.1:15661986-15732734 GCA_023646645.1 Varanus salvator macromaculatus | reverse complement strand
CTCTCTCTCTCTCTCTCTCTCTCTCTCTCTCTCTCTCTCTCTCTCTCGTGTGGTGTGGTGTGGTGTGGTGTGGTGTGGTGTGGTGTGGTGTGGGGAGTTTTGTAGAAACAGGTGATTTTCACAAGCTTCTCCCCTCACCAGAGAAAATGATAAATCCCATGACCCCAGTATGTAGTTGCACCCACCAGAAATCCATAAAAGGGTTATTTCAAGCTCAGGAATCAGGCAAGCCATCCTGCATGAGAGTTTTCCATGCAGCTGATGATTTCTTCCAGCTTCATGTGTCATCCACATATGCCCTGGTGAGATTACCAGGTGCTCACTATGAGCTGACCGTTTTGGTGGGATTAATAGCTCCAGAGTTGATGATGAGAAGGAGCTGGCTGACCTAGACAGGGCTGAGAGCCTGAACTCTGATTAAAGGAATTGTTGTTGTAGCTCACAGGCCTTCACCTACAGCCCCATTTTCTCAGTACCCACCTGCGTCTGCTCAAGACGGGGCCCAGTCCACTGTCCCATGGAAGAACAACAATATCCAGAGGGAGGGAATTTAGAGGTGGGTAGTCTCTCAGATGGAGAACTTGAGCCTCTTGAAGTGGACCCAAAGGCCTGTTGTCATGGCTACCAGCTGGCCCAATTAGGGGCTCTGAGTCCAGAACTCAGGTGCACCTGATTCCACAGTGCCCCTCCTTCCTGAGACAGGCCCAGAAGGGTTCATAAGCAAAGTTTTGGGTAAAGGGAGGCAGAGAGGGTTCAACATCTCATTTTGTGTATGCTCAGATAGTTCTTTGTAGAATAAAGGAGCTTAAAGAAGTGCTGGAGAGTCTGTCTTGCCGGGGAGGGAATACCTAGCTCACAACATCATGGAACATTTGGAGGGCAGCTTGTAAAGGCATGGAAGAACCAGTACGAAGGGCTAATGGCCAACATGGGAATCCAAGCCTATTTCAGAAACAGTCTGAAATGATCAGTAGCCCCCTTTAAGAGGAGAAGGGCTTAAGCTTCCCTTCATATTCAAACATCAGCAACCTCACAGAATGTTTTCCAGTTCATAGTTCTATCATTCTGTTGGTTTTCAGAAGGCTGACTCCTTCTGAGCTCATGTGTACTTGCAGACCAAGTTTTATTCTATTTTTACTTTTGGGTGGTATCTGCAGAAATTTGCCCTTGCACTAATGCATATGACTACAAACGTGCCCTTGTGTGAATGGAACAAGTTTCATAACATCACCCCCCACTGCAAATCCAATTCTATCCATGAGCAGACAACAGAATGAAAGATGCCAGGCCATCTACAAAGCAAATAAGGAGAGAGTTAACACAATCCCTACTTCCCACTGGCAGTTTTGGAAACATCTGCCCTAGTATCTTGCAAATTGGAATTAAAAATCCAAATGGCTTTGGTTCCCTCTTACTTTGGTTCTTCCACCTATCAGATTAAAGACATGTATTCTCTGATTTATTTTTTAAAAAGCTGGATTTCAGTGAAGAAAGGCGGTAAGACCCCCGGGGGGAGCATATATGGCCTATCATGTAAATCCTCCTTAGTTTGCGGATTATGGAGCCGATACAGCAGAGTAGCTCCCTCAAAGCCATTGCAAGTCTATTGTGTCGCTATGCATTAGTGACAGCTGGATTAAGGCTGTGCGCTAAGAATCCACAGGAATTATTTTTTTGACACTAAAGAGCATATGTATTTCTTCAGTGACATAACTTATGATTCCCCCGCCCCTTACAATACCCGAAGGCATGAGTCAAGATCAGAGACCGAGTTACCTTATTTGTTTGTTCATTTGCTTATTGGCTTAAAATGTTAATGTGAGTTGAGGTGAGGGGAAGGCAAAAAATTGGGATGCAGTAGGTAGCTGCTACTGATTGCAAACCATGCTTCCCATCCTTTTGATTAGGGGATTTCTGCTGCTTTCCCACCACTCTCTTCTTCCAACATGCAGAGTAGTAAAGGCATAAAATTCAGGTGCTCATGCAGGACTTTGTGAGGGTGTGTTTTGGTACTATAGCACTAAATTGGCAATGAGAAGGTCCTAGTGTCAAGCTCTAGCACCTCCAACCTCTCCGGTAGCAGAAAGGGGAAATGCCTCTTTTGCAATTCTGGAGAATACAATTCTGGAGAATTGATGAGGGAGTAGCAAGAAAGATGAGGCCATGAATTGTTTCCTATGCCTGGGTGAGATGTGGTAGGACCAGGATGAGCCATTAGGATTGTGCCATTGCGGTACTTAACTGACTACTCAGACTTACCCAAGTTTCCCTTCTACCATCTGATTGTACCACTATATCTATCATGATGGTGCTACCTACACCATGGTATGTAAGGAGAGATCAGTCTACCTCTGGTATGTGTCAGATTCACATGTATTCATTCAAAAATCTGTCCTCTCCTGTTTCTGCAGTGATTGCATCTTTTAAAATCCACCTATAAATTCATTTCTAGATATCAACTTAAATACACAACTTTGAACACAACTTCTCATAAAATAGATCATTCTTATCATGTTTTCCCTTCAATACAGGAATTGCTTGATGTATTTGCTCTTAATATATGGCTTTTATACACATTTTTGAGCAGAAAATGGCATCACCAATTCAGATTGTCCCAAAATCTTGAAGATCACCACATTCTGATTTGAACATTAGTCTAGGAGGTATGGATTTGGTTAGTTCAGTACAATAAATGGCCCAGATAAAAATTTTGAGTATTTCTGTAATGCAGTAGCTTGGCTCTGTCATGGAGAAAGAAAGAGAGAGAGCGAGAGAGAAAAGAATATGTAGAGACTGTGGGAAAATATGAGAACTCTGCGTAACATATTTATATTCCTTGAGAACATCAGCTCCACTTCATAATAGTTTAATTAGCCTTTGCTTCCTGTCATGTAATTCACCTTCATTTGTGTAATTCTCTTTAATTGTGATAATTCATCTTCCTAATGTATGAAAGCGAAGCGCTTGCAAATCTAGTCTTAAGTAAAAACCCTGGATTGTCCAATTGACTCATTTTGATCAAGCGACTCAATATCTTTTAATTAGGTATTTCCATCTTAATCAATTTTCATGTCAATTTTGTGTTTCTTGGATGTATAGATTGACAGGAGCCCTATCCAGGTGCTCAGATCTCCCATGCAATTAGAGTTCCATGGAGTGGGGAGAAATGACTCCACTCATGTCATTGCCAGGCCCATTATCTGCCATGAACTGGAGGGCAAACATCAGCAGCTTACAGACTGCCCACACATCTGATTCAGAACTCAGTGAAGGATGTATGGATTTCTTTTGATTCATTCTGTCTGAATATTGCAGATTGTCAGGCAAGCTTCTTTCCATTGTCTGCTAATTAACAGAATTTATTTTTTTTACAAAACTTTTGTTCTACTTGTGCTAATTAATATTAGCACTAATTCACCTTGGTGCTAACACACATTATCACAAATGTGCATCTGTGATGACATACAGTTGCATACTTCATCAGATGCACTAATGCACATTAATATAAGGCCCCAGTAAAAAACTAGTCCACAGTTCCATGAAATCTATGTGGCTTGGAAAAAGTTGGGCCACAATGAAAGCCACAGATTGGATCTGTGGAACTGTTAACTCATTTCAATATTTTTTGAATTTCTCTGACATCTCCACATTCAGGAACCATTAAATACTTGAGAATATAGCATCTTCAGTGACCACAGGTTACGGACTGACTTGGAGAGACAAGAAACAATGGGTGGCTTTTATACAATTTTTATTATTGTCATTACTAAATATAATAAAGACCAAAGGACCAATACATATAGCCCTACATAAATATAGAAGTATCATAAGGCTAGTTATCTTTTTTGCTGTTCTCTTCTGCATATTTGATTCAGCCAAGGGCTACGGATTCCCACAATCAGAAAATTAAACATAGCAGATGTCAAATTTTTATCTGTGTGAATAATCATGAGGGCATTATTTTCCAAATGGCCATAATACGTAGCATTTTTGTTCTAACATAGTACGTCATGAAGGGAAGACATCTTCTAGCATATGTTAACAACTGAAATGCAGATTGGATCTAGTTATCCAGACTATTATTTTGACAAAAGCAAAGTCACTGAATCATAGAATAGTAGAGCTGGAAGGAGCCAGAGGGCCCTTAGGTCCAACACCATCCCATTCAGAGGTCTGTCTAGATTTTATTCCAGAGTTTTGTGTTGATGACCCTGGGATGGGAAGATCTTATTAAAGTATTGTTTATCTTACCACCTCAAAGTTCAGAAATAATGAATGGACTGTGTAACTGAATCTACTTAACTGTCATGTGTGAAAGCATTTTAGGTGGCCAATAAGAAGCTCAAGACACAAATGATAGACATCAGTGAGTTCTTGTTTTCACAGAATGTAGAGATGCCTGAGGAATTTGATTGTTGTTAATTCCAATAGACATTGACCTGATCTACCCTTTCAGGAATAATGCATACATATGTTGAATTGTGATAGCACGATCCCCCAAAGGAGACATCTTCAAATTAATAATGGATAATCCTCTGGTAGCCCTTCAACTAGAGGACCATTCTTTGTAAAAGAGGACGTATGGGTACCTTACAAGTCAGCACCATGGACAGCAAGCTACCTTTGTTCCATTCCCAACAGTGCTATATTCTGCCTCCATTTTGTTGTGCCCGCGGCAGAGGCAGCAAGAAATGGAGAGAATGGTCAGGTTTTGGTCATGTTGGAATTAGGGATCAGAAATCAGGATCATTCTCTGAATAAATGGTGCTGATGGGATGGGATTACAACCAGTCTGGATGGTCTGAGGATCCTTCTGAGAAGAGCGGACAGGGCTACTGTCATTGGTAGGCACACATTTTAGGCCACCATATTCTCTCTCTCTCTCATTCTCCCTCTCCCCCCATTCCTAAGGATAGCATCTATTGTAATGTCACACACATACTACACTGAGATAGTACAAACTGCAAAGACATTCAGGGCAAGAGATGGCTTTTGCAAAGCTACATGTAGGCACAACAATTATGTAAGGTCATACATCTTTGCTAGCTGTGGTATAATTATACCCATTGATATATTATTGATTTTAAAGCAATTTTAGAAGCATGCAGTGGCCATCCTCTGAGCAGCGCTGCAGCATGTAATTGCTCTGTTAATGTATTTCTGTGTTACAGAAAGGTTTGGCTCTGGAGGCAGGGCATTATGGTGGCAGAGTAGGGAGAAAGAAAAGGTGAGCATAAGTTCCTTAACAGAAATGAAACTGTTTTGTGAAAATGCAAGCGCTGGAACAAGTAATAAACCTTTGTGTTCATTTCAAGCAGTCCTAAAAAGCTGGCAAATTTTGATATGCTTATTGGGCTTTTGTATGTTCTAACTCAAAAGAAGAAAGAGCATAAAATTTACCTTGCTTGATCAAAGTGACATGCCAGCTAGTTTTGCATTCTACCTTTTATTGTAGCCAGTTATTCCAAAGAAAACTTCCATTAGGCAAGACTGGTATAGCCATCTCTGTCTCTGCATTCGCAGCATGTACTCTGAAGTATACTGTCTGGGTACCTGGATAATAAGGGTTACAATGAACTTCCATGAAGTGTGGCCTCCTTCTATCCTTCAGATTTGTTCTCATGATTGGCCTTCACTTAGGATGCTAGCCAAGCCAAAAGGAAGACTGTCAATGGTCATGAAACTCCAGTTGCTCAGCAAGGAACATTCCTTTTTTCCCACAGCACATGCAGCACAAAGGAGAGACTGCAAGGGTTTATCCACACTGGCACCAGCTGCCAATATCTCTTTGGATGCAGCTGCTTGGGAACCCTGGTCCTGGATCTCACTGGGGTGCTTTGTGCTGGGCTTCTTAGCAGCCTGGATGTGTTCTTAATGGAGCACAGTTAGCTTGCAGGATGGTGCCTTGATGTCCTGCCTGGCACCATCACATGTCTGCTAGCAAGGGCTGCTGCTCATACAGCTGGTGTTGTCTGCTGGATTTCCAGTAAGGCATCATCCAACAGCCTTCAGAGGACTTCCAAGAGCTGCTGGCCCTTGAAACAGCCTGCATGGAAGAAGAACCAGCTGGAGAAGAGATTGCTTTTCCTGAGCTGCCAGGACATGGTGCAGCAGCTACAGCTGCCAGATGGATGCTGCCACTTGATCCAAATGAAGGAAACCAGGAGAACTCTACCATCATCATAGCTAACAGATTCTGACTTCAAGTGAGAGCAGGAAACTGGCCCAAGCCCAGCTGAATCTTGAAGGAAGCAGAACCACACTCATGCTGCTCACCTCACTGAGAACCTTCCCTACGGGCACCAAGCATGGCTTGCTCTACCACAGCCACTGCATGACGTTTTGAAAAGGTTTGTAGGCATGGGCAGACCAAGGCTGCTTAGCAAAGCATTTCTGCTAGAAAAGGATGAAGGAAGACATACGAGCCTATGTTAAATCTTTTATGATCTTCCAGGAGATGGGAAAGACTCATAACAAAGTCCTTCTCCAACAATTGTCCTCCACCCATACCAATATTTTCCACCCCAGTCCTTGGGATGCCATTCCAGTAGGTTGCCCTTGATATGTTTGGTCCATTTCCCAAATGACGTAGGAAGAAGGATCCACTGGTGGCAGTGGATTGTGCCACTAGGTTTCCACTGCATAAAATAGATACAGATACTATGGGCTGTCCGTAGGTGGTTCTGTGTGACTCTGGGTCTAGACATTTTGTCCAAGGCCATGAAGCAGCTGTGAGAGAGCCATGGAGGAAAGCAACAGTGTCTTCCCATGCCATTGTCAAACTAATGGCCAGGTGGAACAATCAAAACCCATGTAAGTTTTTGTGAAAGACAGGGACTGCAGCAGTTACTCTTTGTGTACTCCTCCATGCATCATGGTAGCCTAGGCTTTTGTCCATTGGAGTTAGCCCATGGCAGGGAAGTGAGGACCAAACTAAGAAGGGGTGGAACCACAGAAGGACCTTCCCATTGTGGACCTTGTGAACCAATTCAAGAACTCTTTGAGGGAAGTGATGGACTGGATCTAGGAGCACTTAAACTAGACCAGAGGAAGCAGAAAGCTTGCTAGAGAAAGGGTTTACCAGCCAGGCCATAGCTGATGCAAAGGAAAGTTCACCAAGCTCACCTAGAAGGAGCCATGTCTGATCAAAGAAAAACAAAACAGCTACCTGACTGAATTTCCTAAGATAAGCAGGAAGCTCAGGTTATACTGCTTTTGCCACAAAGAAGGAAAATGGTGTTTCTGATACTTTGTTCATGTTAGTGGATAGAAACAAATTTCCCAATGCTGACTATTATGTTCAACTCTGTATGCTTCAGATCTGTATCTTAAGAGCAATGCAAATTTTACCACACATTTTAAACAGAAACAGGTTGGGCTCTCCCTTCCACCAGTTCTCTTTAGGGAAGGGGTGCTTTAGTTCTCCCCCACTCCCCGGACCAGACCATCTAGCTCAGAGCCTTCATTTATGCTTAGATGTATTTCTATTTCAGTTACAGTAGTTGTTTCTAAACAGATTAACACAAGCAAATATATGCAAATGTGTGTCCCCTTTTGTTTTCTTTTTTGGTGAAATGTTTCCTCTTATTTCATAAACTGTAAGTGGCCAAGATTCTGTATCCCCTATGAAATTCTATATTTCTTCATTTTTTCTTCTCTTTTTGCTGTTGCTGAACTTAACAGGAGTCAAGTCTCAGTTACATTGCATGAACCTAATGCTAACTTATACTATGGGTTTTGGTTATGAGCAAACTCAGAACTATGGGTAAAATGTGGGTTGTTAATCATGAATAACCCATAAAGAGAACCAGTGGCTGGTTGTGGGGTTTGGAATTTTAGTTGTTTGAACCTTGGGGATTTGTTATATATTATTCTAAAACCTTAGGTGTTTCATGGATTGTTTTGCTAGGCAACAGAGATGGCAGGCAAAAATGGTTACAAAAGCCACCTGCTCTAAATACTAGAGGCATTTGGAATGCAGGAAGGAAATAGGCAAAGAAGGTGGGGACCAAACAGCCCAGGAAATGACCAAACAACCTGCAGTTTGCTTGATCATCTGACACCAAGTTGTGGGTTGACTCCATGTAAGACCACAACTCATGGGTTAATTAACTCTTGGATGGTTGTTATATACAAACTAGGAAGCTGTGGTTATTCTCATGGTGCATGGTGGTGTTGGAACATGGACTCTGTGAACCTGCCTGAGTTGCTTCCTATGACTTAACACTTACTGGGATATCTTTCAGCTTTATCTTGAGTTAGTGTGGCATCAGTTCCTACCCATAATGCACTTAGTTTTTAATGTAATAAGGTGTTTTAGGATTCCAGAAATCCAATTTCCTTTGAGAGGGAGGGAAAAGAATCTCACCTGCAGGATATGCATTTATTTATTATGGCATCTATGTGCTTTCCATATGCTGAGTTTTATTCAAGGTGGAACTGTATATCCTACACACATACTTCAGAGAAAGAAGCTAGCTGTAATGCCACGTGAAATGACTAAGTACCCTGGATGATTAAATAGGCACTGTCCTCCAAAAAGGAAATAAATACATCCTTTAGGTTATTATACAGAAGCTGGAAAATTGCTTCGTAACACATCTGTCTTCCTTCTCCCTTTTGTTTCTAAATGGAGACAAGGATGGTGCTGATAGCTCCTTGGGTTTCGGAGTAAATGGCAAGAGAAATGGAAAAGGCAAGGTGGCTGTGTGCAACCATGTCTTAACTAAATAGGAGAGAAGCCACCAACCATGATAGGTATGTCGTCTTGGCCAGACACAATTTCCTTTAACATCTGGGTGATGAGAAATTCATACCTGACAAAAGAGGCAATTAGTTTGCTGAATGACAACAGGAAATGTCACCACTAGCTGTAAACTATGACTCTATTCATTATTATGTTGGCAAGTCTCATCATTAGGAACATTACAATAATCAGTTTCCTGTCACTGGAGATCTGCACTTGCGTTTTTCTTCTCCAAACACCTTAATTTTCAGTTGCGGGCATGATCATTTCACCTGCTATTTTTACCTCTCCCCGCTGCCCCCCACAACATTCTCTCCTGGCTCTGGAATGCGACAGTAATTTCAAATGAGAAGCTAAAGCATCTCCCATAATGGGTATTAAAAAATGGAAGGTGTGAATGCTGACATATCCAATCTTTGCTGAAGTGCTATTAATAGAAGCATAATGAAACAGGAAAACCAAATCGGTTTGAAAGAAAGGAAGATAAACACTGCAGAGAGAATGTCAAACTCATTGACATATCATTAACACGCAGTCATCTTTTACATTGCAGCTGAAAGCAACCAATTAATACGTTAGAATTGGTGAGATTCCTTTTTTTAGGTGTCTTGGCAAAAGCTCTTGGGGTGTCACTTCAAGGGAGTATGATGACTGATGCTCAAGCAGGCATCTCTCCTCTTTTATCATCCAGATGGGTGCTCATCTTTCATGTGACTCGATGGCCAGCTTCTCTTCCGTTCTTCATTTCATGAAGCTCTGTAATGATGGAGAGGTGTCCTTGAAGGCTAGCTTGCTTGCTCATACCACAAAGTTTCCTCTAAAATGTGTCTCCACAGGGAATTGTTTGGAGAACTTCTAGGTGATGCCTTCACTCCATGGAATCCCATGATGAGACCAGATAGGCTTGACTAGTGACCTGCCCAGATAACTATAGCATGGATGCAATTGAGTCCTGCAAAAACAATTACAGGGCTATTCTTAAGACAAACTGACACAGAATGGGTTCCCTTTAGGTAATATAAAGTTTGGGGCTGGGGGAAGGCCAGATTGACTACGTGCTCTGCAGCCAAAGATGGAGAAGCTCTATACAGTCAGTAAAAACTAGACCAGGAGTTGACTGTGGCTCTGATCATGAGCTTCTCGTTGCAAAATTTAGGCTTAAATTGAAGAAAGAAGGGAAAAGTACTAGGCCACTCAGGTATGACCTAAATCATATCCCTGATGAATATACAGTGGAGGTGACAAATAGATTTAAGGAATTAGATCTGATAGCCAGAGTGCCTGAAGAACTATGGATGGAGGTTCGCATGATTGTACAAGAGGTAGCAACTAAAACCATCCCAAAGAAAAATAAATGCAAGAAAGCAAAATGGCTGACTGAGGAAGCTTTACGAATAGCTGAGGAAAGAAGGGAAGCAAAAGGCAAGGGAGGAAGAGAAAGATACACCCAATTGAATGCAGAATTCCAAAGAATAGCTAGAAGAGATAAGAATGCCTTCTTAAATGAACAGTGCAAAGAAATAGAGGAAAACAATAGAATAGGGAGGACCAGAGATCTCTTCAAGAAAATTGGAGATATGAAGGGAACGTTTCATGCAAAGATGGGCATAATAAAGGACCAAAATGGCAGGGACCTAACAGAGGCAGAAGAGATTAAGAAGAGGTGACAAGATTACACAGAAGAACTATACAAGAAAGAGCTTAACATCCCTGATAACCACGATGGGGTGGTCACTGATCTCGAGCCAGGCATCCTGGAATGTGAAGCCAAATGGGCCTTAGGAAGTCTGAGCAACAACAAAGCTAGTGGTGGTGACAGCATTCCAGCTGAGCTATTCAAAATCTTAAAAGACGATGCAGTAAAAGTGCTACACTCAATATGCCAGCAAATTTGGAAAACTCAACAGTGGCCGCAGGATTGGAAAAGGTCAGTTTACATTCCGATCCCAAAGAAGGGCAATGCCAAAGAATGTTCAAACTACCGCACCATTGCACTCATTTCACATGCTAGCAAAGTGATACTCAAAATCCTACAAGCTAGGCTCCAGCAGTATGTGGACCGAGAACTACCAGAAGTACAGGCAGGATTTTGAAGAGGGAGAGGAACTAGAGATCAAATTGCCAACATACGCTGGATCATGGAGAAAGCTAGGGAGTTCCAGAAAAACATCTACTTCTGCTTCATTGACTATGTTAAAGCCTTTGATTGTGTGGATCACAACAAATTGTGGTAAGTTCTTAAAGAGATGGAGTACCAGACCATCTTATTTGTCTCTTGAGAAACCTATATGCAGGTCAAGAAGCAACAGTGAGAACTGGACACGGGACCACTGATTGGTTCAAAATTGAGAAAGGAATTTGGCAAGGCTGTATACTGTCACCCTGCCTATTTAACTTATATGCAGAGCACATCATGAGAAAGGCAGGGCTAGATGAATCGCCAGTTGGAATCAAGATTGCTGGGAGAAATATCAACAACCTCAGATATGCAGATGATACCACTCTCATGGCAGAAAGTGAAGAGGAACTAAAGAGCCTCTTGATGCGGGTGAAGGAGGAGAGTGCAAAAGTTGGCCTGAAACTCAACATTAAGAAAACTAAGATCATGGCATCCAGTCCTCTCACTTCCTAGCAAATAGATGGGGAAGAAATGGAGGTAGTGACAGATTTTATTTTTCTGGGCTCCAAGATCACCACAGATGGGGACTGCAGCCAAGAAATTAAAAGATGCTTGCTCCTGGGGAGGAAAGCTATGGCAAATCTAGATAGCATACTAAAAAGCAGAGACATCACCCTGCCAACAAAAGTGCGTATAGTCAAGGCTATGGTTTTCCCAGTTGCAATGTATGGCTGTGAAATCTGGACCATAAGGAAGGCTGAGCGCCAAAGGATTGAGGCCTTTGAGTTGTGGTGCTGGAGGAAACTCCTGCGAGTCCCTTGGACCGCAAGGCGATCAAACCAGTCAGTCCTAGAGGAGATCAACCCTGACTGCTCTTTAGAAGGCCAGATAGTGAAGATGAAACTCAAATACTTTGGCCATCTAATGAGAAGGAATGACTCTAATGCTAAAGAGTCTAATGCTGGGAACAACAGATGGCAAAAGAAGAAGGGGATGGCAGAGGATGAGGTGGCTAGATGGAGTCACTGAGGCGGTTGGTGTGAGCTTGAGTGGACTCTGGGGGATGGTGGTGGACAGGAAGGACTGGAGGAATGTTGTCCATGGGGTCGCAATGGGTCGGACACGACTTCGCGACTAACAACAACTGATTAGAATGAGAGATGGGAGGTTCTGCCAGTTTCTTTTCTCCCATTGTCTTTTTTAAACTTACATTCTCAAGTTCCTTCTATTCCAAATGTGAACAAATGTGAGATTTTTGATAAGTCCTCATCCAAAGTAAATTGGAACACAATTCTCAACTACCTGTACAGGCTAAATTCTGCAGCTGAAACTATTCCCATGTTCTAACTATTGAGGAGCCTGTTTGGGCAGTGAAGGAAGGTAGCAACCCTAATTTGGAACTGCATACATCGTTGAATACACTGGGATTCCAACCCAGAGTTTTAAGAGTGAAACATGCAAAGCCCTGAGCTTACATCTGCATCTGCCAGTTCTGCTTTCCCTCCCATTTATTCTGTTTGTTTCTTGTGTTCTTTCCATCTTGTGTTCTTTCCATTACCAATATGAAGCAATCTATGCATTTTGGTGATTACCAGTCTAAAGCAAATGAAAAGGAATTCCTACCTATATCTATGTAAGGTTAAGGTTGACCCAAACTGCAGAGCAGAGTATCCCCATTTCTTGAAATAAGAACATTGGAAGCTTCCTTTTACTGTGTCATATCTGCTTAATCCAGTATTATTGATGCCAACTTGGAGTAGTTTGCCAGATTGTTGGACACACATTTTCCAACACTACCAGGGAACACTACCAGAGACTGAACCTTATGCACACAAGGCGTGTGCTTTGCCCTGAAGCTTCAGCCACTTCCCTGACCTTCCACATACTAATATAGCATTATTGTCTTTTAAGGAAAAAAGGGCACCAGGAGGGCTAAAGGGAAGAGAGGAATGGGGCAGATCAGAGGCCTTCCACCTGTTTCATTCACCTCTTGCCTTTTGGCTTCCTGGTACCTTTTTTTCTTAGGGGCAATAATTCTATTTATTTATGTATTTGTTTATTACATTTATACTGTACCTCTTCCTTTCCATACCAAGAGATACCGGATCAAAGGAAGACAACCTTAAACCCAGTATGGTTACCAGGTGCGAGTTTTCCCAGGAATACCAGGAGATGTCAAGGGTTGCCCAAAGACTTTTTTCATGCAAAGTAGGTGTTTTGTCAAACAACTTTAGCCCTTTTCTAGGCCTGCAAATTGGTTTGATATGTTTTGCTTCATGTGCTAAATGTTGAATAAGTTTTCACAGATAAGGTCATTGCTCAAAGCACAGGCTCTGCAAGGGACCTCAAGCTTGTTTTGCTATCAGCATCTCTTGATTTCTTCAGAAAGTCAATCAGCCAGTCAATCATTGTATTTCTGTATTAGCCAATTGTCAATGTACTCCAGGCAGTTCACAACATGATAAAATATGATATAAAATCTTTAACATACAAAAGTTAAATAATTCTGAATGGTTAAAAATAATTATCAATAAAATTACCAATGCCTGATGAAAAAGGAGCTAAGATACATAGTAAAAAGAGGGCAAACTGTATTTTAAGGGCCCACAAAGTCCTCCTTTAATTGGCATTAGTAACATTTTATATGATGCGGTATTTGAACTGTATTTCATATCACCTTGCTCTTTAGAGCCTGGGCCTACTCTTGCACCTGATATTCAGTGCACAGCTGTCGCTACACAACTACCTCTTCTGGACATCTTCTCACCTAGTGTAGCAATGTTGGTCTAGCAGCCATAGTTTACTGGAAAGTGAACAAGCCATTAACGCTCCATATTCTTTCTCCCCTTTTCTTTTGGATTGTTAAACTATATTTTCCTGTGGCATCCAAACTAGGAAATGGTGATTAATCACTACTTATGGACCAGGATGAGAGCATAGTATTACACTACGGACAGACAATCTGGTGTCATCCATATGTTTTGCACTACAATTTTCATCAGCAACAGTCAACATGGCTAAGGGTCAGAGATGATGGGAAATGTGTCCAAAACACCTGCAGGGCATCAGATTGAGATGCAATGAAAATACCAAGCTCTTACAATGTTTGCTGGTAACTGGTATCTACTTATGTTAAGAAAGAAATGCCCTCAGTTTAGGTGACTGCTTGCAGATGTGGCTGCTTGAGGATGCCTGCCTTGTCATGGTCGGAGCTGAGGGCATGCCACAGTTTTGACATCCATCATTGGAATGGTACACAAATGGCTTGTCAAAACATTACTTATCCAGGAAACATGCACATTGCATTTTCTCCTAGTGCCACAGATGGCTGCAGGCCATGAGACCTGGGGGAAGCAGACCAAGTCTGGAGGGTGTTCAGCTGAGTGCTTGGGCAATAACTTTCAAAACCTTGTTACTTAGCTAATGGTGATAACTGGATCTGGCACTTGGTGAGTCTCAGGGATATTAACTTTCAAGCTAGGCAGCTTCTCCTTGGAATTATACTTTCAAGCAGACAAACTCAGGAAGCAAGTCTAAGAAGCAACCAGAGGGCCATCTATCGTTTCTTTCCAAGAGCCCGAATGCCTCCTGAGTTGTCATCAGTACCGCTGGACCCAGTGGACTACTAGCAGCAACTATTATGCTGGCTGTTCAGTTGACTCCTGTCAATGAGATTAGGCCCCTTCTGGTATAGTTGACCCCATTATACCTTGGAGACCTTTATGGTGGGATATGAAAAATACACTCCAGTTCTTTCATAACCTCTTTGCATAGTGATGCTACACACCAGAACAATCAGTTTCTTGTGTCGGACCCACAGAAACATAGGGTCTCCTTCCCACCAAGGAGATTGTTTGTGCATTTGTATATTTTTAGGAATCTGAGAATCTCATTCCTATTACACATGTACTAATGCACATTAACACTGACACATGTGTGCATTGGTGCACATTAGTGCAAGTATACATTCATATAAATTCTACCCCTCTCCTAAGCAAAACAAAAACTAAGCATTTCTTAAGTTCATGACTTGGAATAGATGGTCTATTGCAGGATCTGTAGGTTGGATTCAGAGAAATCTGAACTGTTTTGAATGGACTACAGATTTTTCCAACAACCCTACTGGGGAATATCTGAGGAAGGTTGCTGTGAAATTGTGTTCTACTTGTGGGCTTCCCATGGAGATCTGGTTGGCCATGGCACATGCAGAATGCTGGACTAGATAGGCTTTTGGTCTGATCCAGCATGTTTGCCTTTATAGTCTTCTGCTCCAAAGCTAGAGGGAGAAAACAGGATTTGCAGTTTGATTTCCTGTATGTGTCACTGAGAATAACAATTCTTAGGCGTTTAAAAGGATAGTTGTAGATGAACCCTACACACAATACCTTTATTCTTCACCTCCAGGGGATCTGATCATGCTATATTTATTATACATCTCTTCCATTTGTTTCATGAAAAGCCATTGGGAGAATCCAGTGGTGCAGCAAGCTGCTTCAGCCTTGTACTTTGCTGTTAAACTTAAAATAATAATAAACACACCTACATTGTCCTTACATGAGCTGCCAGTACCTTTTCCCAGTCAAACTGAACACTTTTTGCGTATTTAAAAGGAATGCATCCATTATTCATCTATAAAAGCTTAGTGTTAGGCTAAAATGCATAAAGAGAAAAGCAAAGATTACAAAAGGAGATTTCACATAAAAGTAGACCTGGGAGGAAACAAAGCTTAAGCTGGTGACTGCAGCAGCTCTCTGCTTTCAAGTCTGTAAAGCCTTTGTATTTGGGGGAGGGAATCTAAAACAAAGGGCTTTTTCCTTTCTCTCTTCCTTTCTTTTTCTACTGCATAAAACTCCAACGAAAAACCAGATCTTTATCTCCTGTGTTTTAAAATGTATTTATCAGAGCACTATAGTCTATTCTAGCAATAACTAGATTTATTGGTTTCGTTCAGGTTCCCCAGATAACTTTTGCAGAGGTGACATGGTGTATATGTTGGTCTTTTCCTCTCTAATTTTAGAAACAGGTCTTGACTTTTTTGAAAATTAAACTGCGATCCTTCTGGTGATCTTTGAGCCTTTGCCTCATATGAAAGTTGTACTGGCATGATCCATTCTCCATCAGACTCTCAGCTGATGGGATAAATTCTGTGAGGTGCAGAAAGCCTGAGAGTACAACATGCTATGTTATGTTATATTGTGTTATTTTAAGGTTGGGTTAGTGCTATGGATAGGGGTAAGGCTGGAGTAGAAACACTCAAATGGAATGAAAACAGTCACCCCCAATTGAAAATCCAGAAATACGGATGCAAATTAGGATTGGCTATTTCAATCCATGTTTATATGCATACGTGTACTAGCAGTAAGCCAGCTTCTTCTCTGAGTACTACATTCTGAAGAACTCTTACCACCACCTTCATTACTCTGCTTTTGCTGGTACCTCTGGTCCCCCCCACCCCACAAAGGCACATGTTTCTGTACATACATGACCGGTCAATAGAAAGATTTGCTTCTTCTTGCAGTGGGCTTATTCCAAGTGTTTCATACAAGGTCAAAACATCATTGCACTAAATTCCCTACTATCCAAGACCCATTTAGCAGAAAGGGTCAGAGAACCTGGGGCCATATACATGAGAAGGATCAGTAAGTGGTTCAAGAAACCTTCAAGCCCCTCCTGTAAAGCATCCCCAGCACCACCCATCTAGCAATCTAAAAAAGGATGTTCTTTGATGTTCCTTACACCACTAAATGCTCACCCATATCTTAAGGTATTAGAAACTACAGAGTATACAATTAGCACTGCATTTCATTACTTGGTTGCTGAGGTCACCAGATGGCATGGCTCTTGTGGTTTCACTTGAGCGTATGGCCTGACTGAATCACACCCCAAAAAGAGCAAGCAGCATAATGACTCTGCTTCTTTGCAACTCACTGCCTCTGAAGGTCATGCACCCACACTGTCTTGCTTCCAGCAACTCCTGGAAATATTGTTATTTCACTACACGTTCCTGAACAAACCAGCCACACTTTTATCAATCCTTTTAACATACTGACTGGATTCACACATAACAAGACATGCCCCCCACTCCATGACTTGTCTGCCATGTCACCTGAACCCAGTCATGGTATTATAGCAGGGTAAGTTTTCCCCACAGAAACTACAGTAAGAAGCATTGATTTCTTTTTATGACTTCTTCTTACTGCAATTGTTTGTTGTGTCATCTGAACCAGGGAATTCTTTATTCCTTTACATGCTTTATATTTTATTGCTTACTACTCTGAAATCACCATACTGGAATATGGAGCAGTATATACATCTTATAAATGAATGCATAATAGAAAACATTTGAAATTGGTGTGGCAGTTGCTTTTCTTTTCTGCATGATAAATTCATTTCAGCATGTTTTCAGTGCACACCTTTCTGACCGATCATGGATTTGCATGCAAACCATGGCAAGTTTGTTTAACTGCATGTATGCACTTAAAAATTGTGCATGGAACAATGTGTGCTTTTGAAAAAAAATTCACACTAATATGTTTTATCTATGAGAGAAGAGTGTGTACATTTCAAAGATGCACATGACTGATGTACAAATTTGGAAAAGACACACACACAAATATACAGAGAGTGACTTCACATGTGTGGATTAATGTGAATAGGGAATAAAGCTCACAGTCTAATAGGATCTGAGTCAGGAATTTGGGCAAGTTTGAGTTTTGCTGGTTTGATCAAACTTTCCTTGCATTGAAACTGTTTTCCAAACTCAGTTTTCTTATGACTGGAAATCAGCTTTGGCAGCCTTCCCCAGTCTGGTACCCCTTAAAATATTAGAATACGACCCCCAACATCCACCATCCACCTTGATTGGCTAGGGGATACTGGGCATGTAGTTCAACACATCTGGGGGGAACCAAATCAGAGAATGTTAGAGAATGGAGGAAGGGCTATTTTATGTTGAACATTGTTGGGAGCAGGAAGTACCCCATGCCACTAATTCTCTGCTATAAATCCCCAGTGCTTTATTTGCAAACCTGGATTTGGGAACAATTGAGGTAAGATGCAGTTCCCCACTGCACCATATGGTTATCATTGTACAGTAATAAGATAAACATATTTTTATGAAGAGATAAATCCTTATATGCCAAAAAGCTGTGTCCTCACTCAGGATAAACTCCTTTTCTAATTCCTCTGATTTTAATGTGCTGCAGGCTATTAATACTAAAGATTGGCTACTGCTCAGTAGAAGGCCTGCTTGTTTTACTACAATGCAGTGTCTGAGCTGTCTGGTTTGTTAAACATGGAGGGGAAGGGATGTGGGGGTGGAAGAAAGGAAAGCTGCCCATCAAAAGTCCCAGAGGTTATGATAAACTGCAAGAATAAGGCTTGAGAAAGGTGAGGTGTTCACAATTCAATGTTAAAGCATTAACATTTTGACTTGACCTTTACAATGAAGGCCCAATAACATCCATGAACGGTGTGGACCTGTCTTAATAGGTGTTTTAACTTTGTGGGTTTATGCCTTTGCCATAGGTAGAGAGATCTGAAAGGACAAGGAGGTTCTCATGGTCAGAAAAAATGGGATAATGCTGAAAGATTTGTCCAGGTACTTGCATCTAGGTAAATACTGGCCCCCTCACTGCCATTCTTTGTTCCCCATCTCCTTGCTTCTCTAATGGTGGAATAGAGAGCTCAGAAGTTGTAGGCACTGGCATGGAGACCCCTTTAGAATTGGAATTTCTACATGTCAACTGTATGAATCTGTTCTTTCCTCCTAGGGCAAAGAATATATTTTGTTCCTTTGACCCCAGAGCAGTGCCTAAGATGTGTTTTCCTTAAGCAGAGCAGCTGCTAAGCCTAATGTCAGTTCTTGCCTCCATCTAGTCTTATCAACTCTGCTTTCATGGTGCTTCCTGAAGCAACATTATTTTCCTGCTGCATGGCACAGTTGTCCCTAAACATTTAGTCCCCGCTCCTTTCAACATCATTTGGATAGTGGCAGCATTTTCTTGGCCTGAATGGCACCAGAAACATCTATAGCATCTGCAGTAATTTATTTCAACATTTCATGACTGGTACACCCCTTGTCACCTGAGAACTTTGAGGACATTTATGAACATTCTATGGCATCAAAACAGATCTCAGCTGGAAAAAAAAAGAAGAAAGGGTATTCAGGGAAATATATTCATACTACAGCATTTGTCTGCACTATTTGATCATGCCTTGTTAGTATGCTATTCCTGGCAAAAAATTGTGCAAATTGTATGCGTTGCTACTTTGCCAAAGAAAAAAGAAGTTGGTCTCTGAATGTGTAGGATGGTTAATAAAATGTGTGCTTGGAGATCTATAAATAAACATGAAAATGCATTAGTCTGAAAATTAATGATCTTTGGCAAATCCTATATACACCTTTGCACCTGGAAAGAACTGAGAGCATGAGCATTTTGTTTAGAAATGGTCTAGCCACAGTTGTTCAGGTGCAGATGTAGATGAAATCCCAGGAAATGGCATTCCTTTTCCAAAGCACTTTACATTTTATGCACTTTCTGCATCCTGGTGTGTTTTCAGCAGCTGCTCCAACAAGAGCTATTCCTCACCCAGGTAACCCACAAAATATACTCCAGGTGTTCTATTTGGGTGTTTATCCCCACATCCACCCCTTTGGTTAACTGTTGTGACCATTTCACAATGGAATGACCATTCAACATTACATCTCAAATAAACATTACCAGACGATAGTCATATATTTCCTATATTACCTTAAAATAACACATAACTCTAAATACATGTTCAAATGCTTGTTTTTCTTTTGGTTCTCCTTTGCTTCCTTAATTGCATTACTTCTAGGGATGGGTGAAAAATGTGCTTTGTTGGATTATTTCCGTGGATTTACCTAGTGGATTTCCATGCAACATGGCTACAAGTTGAGCTTGAAAAGCCTTAACTATCTGAGCTGTGAACACATTCCATAAAAGAAAATGCTGTGCTTGTCAATAAGATCCTAATCCTAAGCATGCTCCACCAGTGGAGGGGGGCGTGCAAAGAAAACAAATTTGAAGTGTAGGAAAAACAGACTTTAGTCAATGGGAGCATTAGGACAAACACTATTTTAAATTGTATACTTTTTAAAAAATCATACAAAAAAAGACAGAAAAACAAAATATATGGAGCAAAGATGGAGCCAGTTTTACAATACAAATGGAGATGCTCAGTAAGACAAAGCTTGACAAATCTGCCAATTCCTAATTGGGTCTCCTTCTCAAGAGTTGCAGCAGTAAGGTATACCAATTCAAATGCTGGATTAAGGCAATGGAGAATAAGGATAACACTACAATTTAGCTGTGAAGCCCATTCACCCTGTGCACCCAACTACCTGGGGAAGTTGTGGGCTTTCCCTTACTAGAAACATTAAAAGCATCAGGGCAGCCATTTGAGAAGGATGGTATAAACTGGTGTCCTGCAAGAGTAGAGGGATGGACCTGATGACCTTCTGGCCCTTCCAACTCTACTATTCTATGATTCTATGTATGCATTATTGGAAATGATGAAATACAAGTGAGGGTAGACTGAATGGTCATACCTCCCAACGTCACATCATCATGTAGTTCCACCCAAAGTCATCTAGCACAGACAGCATTCATGTCTGCCTTGGGGTGGTCTTCACATGTGCAGCTGTAGGTGTAGAGACCTCCATGTGATTTGGAGTCCTACCAAATTGGGGTAGACATGATGGCCTCTCACTGGATCTATGCTTTACATCTGGACGAGTAGCAGAGAAATCAGTTTGCCAGTTTCAGTGCTACCTAAATAGGGCCACTCAGCCTGACATACTCCTCATTTTTTGAAGAAGGGTTTCAAATAATTCACTCTGCCCCCACCCAATTTATTCTGACATCATTTTGTCATTACTAGAGAAATTGCATTGTCTTAACCTTGGCTAATGGGAACAACCTGATAGCAAACCATGCTTTATGGAATGGCTTATTTCTACCAGCCATAGTTAAAATCAACTATGGGGACATATAAGGAATGTTGTTATCATGGACAACATTCCTCCAGGCCTTCCTGTCCTCCACCATCCCCGAGAGTCCACTTAAGCTCACGCTAACTGCTTCAGTGACTCCATCTAGCCACCTCATCCTCTGCTGTCCCCTTCTTTTGTTCCCAGCATTAGGCTCTTCTCCAGGGAGTCCTTCCTTCTCATTAGGTGGCCAAAATATTTGAGTTTCATCTTCAGTATCTGGCCTTCTAAAGAGCAGTCAGGGTTGATCTCCTCTAGTACTGACTGGTTTGATTGCCTTGCAGTCCAAGGGACTCGCAGGAGTCTCCTCCAGCACCACAATTCAAAGGCCTCAATTCTTCAGCCTTCCTTATGGTTCAGCTTTCACAGCCATACATATAAGGATAACATGTGATTAATCTAATATAAATATTAGAGCTTCTCATCCTCTCTTTACTAAACCTAGATAGAGATCTGTTTCCAATACCACCAAAGAAAAGAAAAATAAATCAATGACTGTAAATAATAAATCACATGAAAATGTATGCAAAATACCCTCCCCATGGAGGTATTGGCAAACATTTCTTTCTAGCAAGATAATGAATGCTCTATCCAGTAACTGACTGGTTATGATTGGTAAGAGTAATGCTAGATCTATTGCTCCTATTCATACCCCAGGAGCAGATCAGAAGGAAACTATTCCCATGAAGGTCCTTTCCAAGTAGCTGGTCCCTGAAGCCACCTGGTGTGGTCCCTTGGGTTCCATGGTGAGACCTGGGCTATTGCACACCTGCCTGGCACACAGGCGCAGCAACTGGCCAAACACCATCACTTTGATCTGTTTCCAATACCACCAATACCAATACCAACTTTGCCTAACTTTCCTGCTTCCAAATGTAAGGCAGACCCCAGGAGTTTTGTTAATGGAAAAAAGTCTTGCTTCCCTTAAACAAGCAAAGCTACCTATGTAACTCTCCCCACTTTATAAGCAAAGTACGGGACTTTAAAATCAAGCCAAGACACACAAACACACAATTCATATCATTGTATACAATGACTCCTTTGGGAAATTTCATAGCCGAAAATCAAGAATAGATCCATCAGCCAAAAAGCTAGACAAGAATATGATGCTCTGGGGGGTCATGAGGAAGGGGCATAATAATGAGCCATTTATTATTTTCAGCAACAACAACAAAAGGCATGGAAGGGTGTGCATGAAATAGGAAAGTAAGAATTGTATCCTTCCCCTTAGGACAAGCACCATCTTTTATGCAGAGAACAGGTGTTAAGACTTATCAAGCAACTCGCTAATGGTGCATCCCATGATGGAATACTGCTCCAAATCTGAACATATTTTACTGGAGGATAGCACAATATATTTCTCTGTGTGTGTGATAAGGAGCAGGGGAGAGAATGAAAGTTGCCTCATTGGTCCATTTCTACAAAACTAAAGCTATTGGGTGTAGGAATGAGGTGAACTGGAGAACAAGTGCAGATGAAAATGAAAAGCATCTTTCCAAGGCCTTGCAAAAGATTAGCCTACAATAGCTGTGCTTCTGTGGCTGCCCCTATGAGCCAGTCATGATAATTCTTACAGGGACTCTTGCATCTATGATCAGAGCATGTCCCCTTCCATGTCAACAAGTAGCAATGATGCAAAGAATGGTGCTTCCTTGCAGCATAGGGAAACAAAGAATAGGATGGTAATTGGAAATACATGACCGCTTTCTTCATGGTCAGTCAAAGGTTTCTTCAGGCACCTCAGAGAAGTTCAGAGATCCATTGGGAGCACTCAGAAAATTGCATCCCCTTGAGGGTTACCCCTGTATACAAGTTTAAAATTGTAGACCACCACAAATTCCACCGTGCACATTGGAAAGGTTGCTTCTAAAGAAGTTTTCATTCCTTTCATAATTTTCATTTATTTATATTTGTTTCTATTATTTATTATTATATTTATAGTCCATCTTTTTTCTTCCAAGGAACCAAAGACAACATTTACGTTCACAGCAATGCTGTGAGTAAGGTGAGGCAGAGAGACAGGGATAGCCCCAAAGACATCCAGCAAGGTTCATGGAAAAGTGGAGACTTGAACCTATGGCTCCCAAGTTCTAGGCCAACACTCTGGCCAGTATACTACATAGGCTCTGCACTCACCTAGTTTGCCTGTACCAACAACTCATGGGTTAAACAACCCATAGTTCATAGTTCTGCACAAGAACAACTTCATCCTATCCAATTTCCCTATAACTTACAATTTTTTTGTCATAAAAATTGCACACAATAACATTTAGACATATTTTGTATGCCTTTCTATATGCAAAGAAATGATTTTTTCCTACACATTCCCACAATAGGTAAATTTTTGCAAGAAATGTCTCATAAGTCTCTTCATATATTCTCTTTTGTAATGTGTGCATATTTGTGCAGAATTTTCCTTAATGTACATGTCTTCTACATACTTTTTTAAAACCTGAAAATTGTCTTGCAAAATTTAGTGCAAAGTGCAAAGAATTGAAATACAATTGTATTCTCCTTCAAAAGAACAAAACAAAGCAAAACAAAAATAAAAGCACAACACAACACAACACACCTGCAGTTTGTTCAGTGGGAATTAGATTGGTTCATATTAAATGAGAACCAAGCCCATTCCTCCCTCATCACCATGCGTAAGTCTGCCCCATCTCTCCTGCATCATTTTGCATCCTCACGTTTAATCGCAGTCTCTTAGTCTGTACTGTGCATGAGCTGATGTGGGCAAATCCTTAGATTATAACCCATGAAATCTGACAGTTCAGTATAAAGAATGCAATGTAAACAGTGGTTTCATGTTTCCTGTTGGTAGAATATATATTTGCTTATTTCATTTTAATAATGCTGCCTCTGGCTGCATGTACCGAAACAGACAATATAAAATTGCTATTAAATGTTAACTAGGAAAAATATATTAGAGTATAAATATCTGCCCCAAAGCAAGGGGTTGGGGGTGGAGAGAAGCATGAGTAAATTGATGTGCGTTGTATCATACCCTGCAGGTTAACGCACATGATTTATTAATAGTTATCAATATTGTATAATGTATAGAAAAGCAGGAAGAAAACAAAATGCTACACTATTAAAACTTGAGAGTTCTCTGGAGACAATGAAGTTGCAAGTATAGGGAGTTATGCAGTTTCATATAAATTTTGTATATGTAGATGTAAAAAAACCAAACCCTTCTTTCCCCTCAATTTAGATAGTTTGCCCCAGTATGAAGTTTGTTTTTACTAACTGGACTAGGCATTTGATCCTGTTGGTTGAATATAACTTTTGAGAAGTTGCATATTCCAGAAACCAGAATCCCTATCCTTGGAGGACAGACTCGAACCCCACCTCAACCCTGTCCTATCAGGAGAGCACATGTTTTGCATGGGAAGAATTTCCAGTTCAGTGGCTGACATTTCCATTTTCAAAGTAAAGGTTACTTGTTTTTCTGTGATCTTGAAATGTCCTCAGGGGACCTCTGTTGAGCTGTATTAGATTGGCCAAGCATCGGAGTGAATATGAGGCAACTTCTTGTATTCTGATAACAGTGCAGATGTCCAATAGTTAGAATTGTGCTACGTATTTATTTATGCAACAGTTTTGTATACAGTCTCATAGCCACATGGCTCTCTAGGCAGTTTACATGATAAAGCCAACAGCATAAAACATCCTAAATCACATACAGTTTAAACAATTAAAACCAGGAAGGCAATAATAAACAACATAACAAGATAGCAGGAGCACCAAATAATAGATAATAACAGATTGGAACTATCTCAAATTAAGAAAACTAAAATTTACATTAAAATATAATTAAAATTAAATTCCAATTAAAATCTTCATGTGCTACCAGCTGCAGGCTCTTTCTATTTTTGCCATGACACCTCTAGCAAGAAATCAAAAGATAATCCCTGGATACAAGCATAAGTGATTGGAGATCATCTTATCATCGTTGCTGCAGATCATCTTATGTTCGCAGCAGGAATGGCTGAATCTATCCCTTTCACATTCTCTGCATTCATATATCCATACATGTATGTGTGTGAAAAAAAATAATTTTTCTTCCAATTGTGTACTTGGCCAACATTGGTCTAGTCTTAGCAAAAATTGACTGAAATGAAATGTTCGACCATCTGCACCAGCCAAATAATGCGACAGCTATTGGTAGCATGAAGCGGACTATGTTCTACCTGCTTGCCATATAGCTCTTAAAGATGAGGCCTTTGTCAGAAAATAGCAATAGTAATAATAATAGGGATAGCAATGATAGTGATAGCAGTGATACAGATAAGCAATAGCGATAAGCGGTAAGCGATAGTAATAATTTTAAAAAAACTGGGGGCAGTCTTAACTCAGGACTAATGGAATATGCAGGAATTCATAGCAAAACTTTTTAAAGTGCAAAGTGCTCAAAGTCCTGGACCTGGGTGGAAAACATATCCTTATTTCTCTGTCTCATTTTAAAAATTTATTTTAGTTTCAATTTGTTCTGGATCTGGCAAACTGATAAATCCTCCTCAAAACAGAACTGAATCAAAGTCCTCACCAACCTGAATCGTTAGAGGTTGTCACACAGCCTGTGTTTGGCTTCCTGGCTGGCTGCCTTTATTTGTGTACAATTGAAAAAACAAACACCTGCACAGTGTGAATTTTTGTTTCTATTTGACGGGTTCCCTTATGCATATTGGAATGGTTGCAGTCTTACAGAATTTTGGAAAGGTCTTTTTATGTTCCTCTGTTAAGTTGTATTTATCCCATCTTCAGTATTAGAGCTTCATACCAGATTCTACTTCAGGGTTGAAATGCTGCTCTTTGATTCACTTGTAAAAGATGGTTAGCCACACTGGTCTGTTTACATATCATTAGTTCCAGCATGAAAGTACATAATATTTTTACCAGGCTTACACATTTCAGTTAGATGTGCAAGGAAGCAAAAGTGCTGACATGAAAACATTTATCAGGGAGCATCCTATGCACACATAAGCATTGTGGCACACATCATATGCATCTTTTGTGTTGATGCATTTAGACCCTGTGATATAGAAAATACAGTGTGTTGATGTCACAAATTGTACCTTCTTAATATGTGGCATGCATTCTGCATCTTCCTCCAATACTTTCAGAATGTAGTCACTGTGGTTCTCCGAGATTGTCTCTGCTGCCTTGGCACAGTGGGACATGGACTTTTCAGTATCCCATGACGATGAGGAGGAGGGGTGGGGGGGATGTATCCAGAGCACTACATATCCATGCCTGGAATTTTCTTAATTCTGGGGGTGAAAATATTTTAGATTCCCTGAGCTGCCAGCAATGTGTGGAGTTCAACTGAGAACGTTAGAATGGGATCTAGGCCCCTTATGCTACTGTCTGAGAAAGACTTGCTTTCCTTGCCCTTCTCACTTTTTTTGATGGCCAGTATCCCAAGTGGTAAAACAAGTGATGGGCCAAAAAGAGTTCAAATGAGAAAACTTGATGGTAGTAGTGATGGTGGAGATCTGGAATAAAAGAGAGGCAAAATCATCTTGCCTCTTAGATGTGCAGGCAGAATTCCATGGGGTTGGTGGCAAAGCTCACCAGAGCCCCTCTCAGTTGACTAACGGGCACCATTTGGCTTTTACCAGTGTATCTTGCACTGACATCCTGAGGGACCATCATCTCAGAGTATTCTGGCAAACGTCAAATGTGGCTTCCAGCACTGAAGAATTTCCCCACCTGACCTGAATATAGCTGAAATCCCTCCCAGACTTTTGCACTCTGCCACTGAGAATGTTAAATCAACTGAGAGTGTTTTGTCCTAGTACTAGCAAAGATATATAAAACTACAGATTTCTCACCTTCATGCAGGTAAAAACAGCAACTAATTTCTAATCCCTTATTGTCAAATCAGAAGTTATTCTTTTGGTGTACCACCCATTAACTTCTTTATGGCATGTGGTTCAAGGTTCTACCACCTGCATATTCACAACTGTTTTCTGCTTAATTTAAGAACTAAACAAACAAACCCTCACACTGCCACCACTACACATTGGCGAAAGATGATTAAAAACAACCACTGAACTCAATATGTTATAATTATGGCAAATATACTTCAGTGCAGTTTAGGCTGTGAAATACATACGATACCTTGGTGTTCATGGGCAAGTCATAAGGACTAAATGCATCCATCACCCACTAGAAATGAAGAGATGCTTAAAAAGGAGGTATCTTCCAAGGATGAATGTACAAGGATAAAAGGGCAGACGAAGAAGAAAAAATTTGTAAACCATCCCCTCAAAAAAAAAGGAAAAATAATTATAATAATTAATTATTATAAAAATAATTAATACAAGAGATAGATGATAGGTAGATGATAGAGAGTTTGTAATTACCCTAATTCTATGAACAGCACCCGGGAACAAAGCTGCCTCAATTCCCTGTATTTGTTTCTGTTGTTTCCCCATTTGGTCAAACAAGGAAAAGAAAATGTGCATTTGGATAAGAACAATGCACACTTACACAGGAAGTGTGAGGAAGTATTTTCTCCAAATAGAATAAAGTGTGAGAATACACATGTCCACTTTTAAATTTACAATGAGAACACAAGCTAGAGAATTTATGAACAGTTCCAGAGAAGTGGTGGATGTGGTTGTGAACTTAAAGTCCAGTGTGGAAAGCACTCAGAAATACACCAGGCCTCCATTGGAGTCCTTGCAATCTATTGAGAGAGGGCATTCACCTTGTTTTTTTGCTCTCACATTTGCATTGGAACTTCCTGCAGTCTGCAGTGGATACTAAAGAATGGATTAGTGTTTGGCTACTTGAGAATAAGACATAAAGACACATCTGCAACCACAGATTTCCACAGCCGTCTGACTCTTTGTACAGACAGCATCTAACTAACTATGTGCATCACTGCATAAACTTTTATTGCGGTAGAGATGCTGCCACCGATTCCAAAGGCAGCAGAGAAAATTGTCTGTCAGTTTTAAGTTATAAACTTCACTTCATTTATGCTCTCAAGACAACCAACTTCTATAAATCACACAATGGTTGCTAATGAATTGAAAGTTTTGAAAACATCAAAGTTCTTGTTGGAGCAGAATAGCTGAAATGTCAATAGATTTTTTTTCTGGATTATTTATTCTTTTCATGAGTAAATGGCACCATAGCAAATTTTGGACAAGCCTTGCATGTTTGCAAATAGAGTGTGTCAAGGATATCAAATAGAGTGTGTCAATGCAAATAGAGTGTGTCAATGTCCTGCTGACCCTGGACATTGAATCGAATCCTTTAAAAATGGTCATGTGTGTGAGATCTTTTAGCATCTGGTGACCATACATCTCACTTGAGTAAAGGAGTATTTGACCTAAAACTGCCTAGCTCACGTTTCCTCAACCTGGTGCTCTCCAAATGTCCTATGCTACAGCCCCCAGCAGGTCCAGTGAGCTCTGCCAGTTGTAAGGCATGATAGAGTTTTATCCTAACCCTCTGGAAGGAACCAGGTAGGGAAGGCATTAGCTGCACCCCCACATAATGGATGAATCTTATGAAGAGGTATCCGCACAGGTAGGGAGATAACAGCCCAATTGACTGATGGAGAAGGACTGGTGGGCAAACTTGGCTGATGTGATCTGCTATTCCAATTCCTTGCTCCTCCAAGCTATCCTGCACATTATGTGTCAGCAGCTCTGAGCTTGTTGTGAAGTATGGATTCAACAGGAGTGTCAACTGGCTTTTGAAATGTTCCTGCGATTCATATGCATTTCTCAGTGATACCTTTAACTTGTCCACACACTGGGTTTATCTGCATATGAAAAGAAAAGATTGAAGTATATAGGACATAATTGGTGAGGTATCGCTGATGTACAAGATGGGAATACTGTCTAACTATTCACAATGAGTACCGTCTAGGTATCGAAGAATGTGGGACAAAGTAGATGTGAGGTTAAGAGTGCAATGCTGATCATTGGACCTGTCAGGCAGAGCGGGGGCACCACTGGAGACATTTCTTCCATTAGTTCCACATTAAAATAATGTTTGATGGAACTCTCCATCTGAGACACCTTGCTGTTAGTGGGATGGGTAAGGAAGAAGCTTGTGGGTAAGGAATCTGGCACATCTGTATCTCCTTCCATTTATCGCGACACATCCTTTCCTCCCTTCCTGAAACTCTTCTGACATTGCCACCATGACCTCAGAACCTGTGGCTGTGGATGAAGGTTAGGGTTTAAATCGCTCACATTTCCTCTTGATGGCTCTAGCTATGCCTATGACCTGAAGGGTCAGGGTGTAAGCATGGACCATCCATTATAGTTCATGAATGTACTACTATCAATATTAGGGTCATTGTGGAGGTTGAACCATGCTAGAGGTTGGAGAAGTAGTTTAGTGACAAGTGCTAGCCAGCTTGCAAGAGCAGGGGGTTGGACTTGAGATTCTATGATTCTATGGTGACTGGGATTCTTGGACAGAAAAGAGAAGGAATAAGAGATTTCTCCTTAAAGATAGCAGGCAAAACAGCCATACCAGGCACTCAGAAAATGGAAGTGAACAAGCTCTGAAAGAGGACCTGGTGGCCCAGCCAGGACTGTGGACTTGTTGCACCTTTCCTTGCTTTGCAATGGACTGCTGCCAAATGCCCACTGCACAGGACAACCAACAGAGAAGTAACAGACTTGGGCTCCTTCTCTCTCTCCCTCTGTTAGCTTCTCTATATCTATAAGGCTATTAGGCAGGAGGCTCTTTCTCTTTTTTCTTTTAGAAATATGGAGTGAGATTGAGATGCAATAGGAGAATCTGCTACGCAGACAACATTGGGCCAAGAGTTTTGCACCTGCTCCATACTTCCTTTTGAATAGACTTTCTTTGGTTTGCTAAGTGTTGTGTGTGCCAGTGTGAATGCAAGGCGAGGATGTTCTCCACTGGCAGTATGCATCAAACCCCAATGAAGATCTCAGACCTTTCAAGAAAATCTGGTGGGCCAGTTCCTCCTTTTGAGGTACATTGACCCCGAAGAGTACCTGGCATGACCCTGTCTTTGGGATGCTTCACTTCCCCAGAAATCTCTTTAAGATTCCTTTGACCATGTGTCCTTGCATATAAGGCTTCCTTTAGAGAAGGAGGTGGGCTCTGTTTTTGTTGTAATGCCAAATAGCATGAACTGGGAAGTGTTGATAAGCATGGGGATTGCACCAGCCATATGGGTGGGGTGGGATTAACTGCCCTCCAGAGGGCTGTAAAAGCACTATTTAAGAGGGAGAAAATAG
This sequence comes from Varanus salvator macromaculatus, assembly GCA_023646645.1. NCBI lineage: Eukaryota > Metazoa > Chordata > Lepidosauria > Squamata > Varanidae > Varanus > Varanus salvator. Next base: position 15,702,606 of record JAIXND010000674.1, on the reverse strand, counting down.
ACCTGCATAAATTCCCAATACACAATTTCCCTTCAAAACAAATTCCAGATTGCCATTAGAAGAGAAAGAGTTAAATTCCCTTTTTGGATTGGCCTAATATTTATCAGTTCACCCACAGAACTGCATTGTAAATTACTTGCTTGCTAAATACAAAAAGAAAAAAACTCTTTCACCTCATTACTCCTTTGAGCCTGTTTATAGGGAAATTATCATTGGTTGCTCCCCACTACCTTCAATTACTTAATTCAAACTGTAATATAGCATGATTTAGGGTAGGGGAAGAAAACCACACAATGATACATGGACATATGACAGTGTTAGGAAAATAACCGACTGTTTGCATAACTTTGCCATATGCTTTTTTGCTTTGTAGAGGGAAACAAGGGATGCAATTATCCTTTGGATGTACCCAAATGAGTGATGTATTTAAAAACTATCATACAACAAACCAGAAGCAGAATTTTCTATTAGGGATGGTGTAGAATTTGTTGTTTGTGTTTTGAGAGGATACACACTGGAACGTAGTTATTCTTCAGTATTTGCACTTCTCCAAACGATGCAGTACTGTTCTAGTACAGGGCAGTAAATTATTTAAACTACTTTGGGAGGAAGTGAACACAATTGTGTACATAGGGATGTGTGGAAATCTGGGGGTGAGAATCCACCATATTCCCTGGCCTTGGTTCCCTGGACTCCGGTCTGCATTGCAGCAGCCTTGAGCCTTTGCATGTTGCCCACCAGGAATCAGGCCCCATGGGCTGTGCAAGCATTGCGTACTGCGGCTGTTTGGGTGGGGTGGCTGCACCTGATGCCAAAGAAGGTTGGCCCTGAGCACACAACTTCCAGCAGATCCTATCTCCTCCTCCAAGTGCAGCCACCATTTGGGCTGCTGCAGATGATGCAGAAGGAGGGTCCCAGTTGCACAGCCAGTTCTCCACAAGCACCTGTGGACTTCCTCTTGGCTTGGCTTGCTCTGGAAGACGAGGCCAAGCACAAGAGGAAACCTGGGTATGCTTGAAGTGATGCATTCCAGCAGGCTCATCATTTCTCCCTATGCATATGTTATGGAGAAATGTGTGTCCATCTGTCCCTCCCTCCCTCCAAATAATAGAAAAACTGTAAAAAATGTACACAAGTTTATTTTGTATTTACTCATTATTACTTTTATATTTTGCCTTTTCCCCACAAAGAACCCAAAGAGCTTACATGATGATCCACTTGTTTCCTCACAACAATCCTGGGAGGCTTAGGCTGAAAGTCAAAGTGACTAGCCCAAAGTCGCCCAGTAAACTGAGGACTGGAACTAGACCTTTCAAGGCCCAGTTTAACACTCTAATCATTACATCATACTAAAAAGATTTGGAGTTCAGAAGCACAATACCCAAAGAAAGACAGACAGACGACAGACAGAGCATATCTGCATGAGGTAATTTAAGGCTTAGGGTTGTCCATTTGTGTCTTTCAAGGTCACCCCTATTTGTAAAAAGTGATATATGGAAAGTGAAGGAAGACATTTGATTTGTAGGGAGGCAAACAACTCAGGTAGGAAGGTGCAGGGAGGCAGGAGAGGTGCAGTTCATGGGGCAAAAGGTCAAGATGCAAACCAATTATGATGGCTCCCATACCTTTATTTCAGCAAGTGCCCAAGGACAGCAGGTGGGGCAGGTGTCCTGCCAGAGGCAGGGTTCCAAAGGGAAGATGTGGGGCTGCTGCTCTAGCAGAGCTTCCCTGAGCACTGCTTCTGCATCACACCAGCTTGTCTCCACATGCTGTGTATTTTGGAACATTGAGATGAGTGCAAAGACATGTACTAATTTTGTGTGCACAGGATTTGTTTGTTTGCTTGGTTGGTTTTAAAGGTGAAACAGCTGGGGGAATGGAATGGCAAGAACTTGGCATCAGGGAAAAACGAGAAATGGGGAAAAAGCTGAAATACCCATTTATCCTTATATTCTGGATGTGGACCAGCACAAACTGAGTTGAGTCTATTTGGGCATTTCCTAGAATTCTACTAAATCTAGACTCTTTTATTTCATACTTTAGCATGGCTGGCCAAGTTGGAGGAGGGATGGTTAATAAATTTAGCCCAGACTTTTGCTCATCTAGTTTGAACCTGATGACAAAGCCAGAAAATAAGGAATTTGTACTTCCCCAGCTGAGAATTCCATAGGAAGTCTCAAAAAGTTTTATGAGAACCAAAGACTGATCGTTACTAACATATGCAGATGGTGCACCTAAAATATCCCATTTTCCTTCTCTGGTAAGGTTCTTTGCATGCCACTTGTTAGGGAAAATCGTAGAGTCACAGACTAGTATTGTTGAAAGGGGCCATTGGGTCCAACCTCTGCTGTTGCAAGATACCATGTTAAACTATTCCACTGAGATGGCTGCCCAGTTTCTTTTTGAATGTCTCTAGTGTGCTTTTCTCCTGTATAATTGTTTTGAGAAAGTGCTGATGCATATAGAAGGCCAATTTTGACCAGGCATCCCCAACCTTCCCCAAGTTGGTGCCCTGAAAATGAAGCATTCTTTGCCCGTCCATGCTGGGGCAGATGCAAATGCAGAAACATCCACAGGTCACCAAGCTGGGAAAAGTTGTTCTGTCCTCTGTACCTTCACCTGCAAAATGGCAGTGCATATGTTCATATCTCATATAGATGCTTTTGAGTATAGACATTAATTCAAAAAGAAATTAATGAGCATAAAGTTGATAGCTAATCCCCAAGTAATGTGCAAACTTCAGAAATGTATGTACCAGTATTAAAATTGAAACGTGAATCTTCCTGCAATTATTTTTCTCTTTTAAGAAGTTGATGGACATTTCTGCACAATCTGTTGGGCTTTGGAGAGTCCTTACACCTAGATTTCCCCGGTGTAATGTAAGGACAAGCCATCATTTCTGTTTTTTCTGAATTTCATCTTCTCTCTAGAACAGAACAGAGTGAGAATTAGAAATCTTGTGTGGTGGTAGAAGGAATAGATGTCCTGGGAATTCACTATTGCACAGAATAAGTGATAGACTGAGGTTGTAGTTTAAGTTTTGATGAAAACCAAGGAAAGTTTTGAAGGGAGAACAGTCATTTGAAAAAAGAGCTCCTTGTCAATCAGCACAAACAAACTGGTAAGAAACTGCAGAATCATCTGGGGGGTGAGATGGACTTAATCATGATGCTAAGGAAAATAAACTAGACCACCCCAGTGAAATTAGGTCGCTGTTGTCTGGGAAATTTGCAATATGCAATAAAGACTGTGTAGCAAGCATCCCTTTTACTTTGTGCTACTTAAAAAAAAAAAATCCCATTACTCAGATGTAAATTGCAGCCATAATAAGATGACTTCTCCAAACAGGGATTGCTATGATCCAATCAAATCTTTGATGAAGGTGTGGTTGTCACACGGTAAAGGAATATTAAAAATGGAACAGCTTAACACCTTGAGATGAGATTTCAATATTTTAAGAAAGCCAAAGACATTTTGCTTTCTTCTGTGACATTTGATATATGATATGATGTGACATAAATGGCATTTAGAACTGTGACTTAACAGTGTATGACCACTAAGGGGTTTGCTGGGGTCGGAATTCCCAGGCTTTTGGGCCGAATCATTTCCTTTATGATGTCAGGTACTCCAAGGGGTCTTATATTCCCCTTGCAATGTCTGTGGGCACATTTTCAAAACAGGGAAGTGGCTGTTGCCCACAATCTGGCAGAAAATAAGTTCAGTGAGTGAAGTGAACCACTCCCAATCACCAACCCCCCCATCATTTTTGGTAACTCCTTTTGCCTTTGCTGCTGTGAATTGTCAGCGCAGCTCACTGTTTTCTAAATAACATCAAGCTTTCTGAATGCTTACAAACTAGAGAGTCACTGATGGATCTCCTGGGATCTTTTTGCAGCAGGCAGTAACAATATATCAATCCCATTTAGAAACAGCAGGAGTCTCCGTCTACATGGCCATTCTCCCATTGGCTCACAGTTCGATCTCTCGGCCACTGTTGCATGTAAGTTTTGCCATAAAACGTGCATGCTTTGTCAAAATTGGGGACCTTTGCTGGTGAAGCCAAGACTTTAACAAGACAAATGTGCTAAATAGGATTATTCATTTGGGGACCTGTCCATCTGGTCTCACTGTGGATTGCTGATACCACCCAAGGAGCAACTGGCTCTTGTTTGTTTCACCAGTCTGGCTAATGATTGCCAAAGGCTTTGGGGGAATCAGCAAGGTGACTCTCATTAAGAAGACAAATCACTTTCCATCCCCTATAATTTCCATTTGATTGCCTATTGGTGTGGCTATAATGGAACAATAATTTCCAAACATATTAGGAGCAGATTGTGCCTTTAGGCAAAACCCCCAAAAAAAGATTATGCTGAATGTGCATAATCTAGGGGGAAATGGGAGGGCCTTTCTTCCATTCACGAAATGAGATTTCTTCGGAAGTCCATGTTATGAAATGCTGATCACAGCCATCAGGCCGAGCTCTATCGAGCCATGTGCTAGGCTATGTATGGAAGGCAGAAATACAGCAGAAGATGGAGAATCCACATGCACAATCGAACACTTCAAGGGAAGGTTCATTCATGTAATGAAAGTGGGATCTGGGTGATGAATGGGTAGGAATAGATGAAAATGTTGCTTTAGTTCATTTTTGCAAAGTTGGCCCTCATTCCAGAATTAGCCCATTCCCATTATATATATTTTTCAAAAAATATTGGTCCCTCTCCATGTGCTTGGGAAATCCATGTGGAATGGAAGCTGTGTTCCCAGCCCCTCCTCACTCCCATTGATCTACTCTCCTTCTTACTAGCATAGTAGCTTTGTGCTTTTCCCCAGTACAAAGTGGAGAAAACTTTGCCCCTTTCAAAGATATGGAGTGAAAGTAACAGAACAATAGAAGCAGCCCCAAATCTGCTTTGTCCTTTGTTTTTGACATTCCCTAACATGATCACATGTGTGTGTGTGTGTGTGTGTGTGCAAACACACACATGAATAGAGAGAGAGAGAGAGAGAGAAGGAAGAATGTGTAGGTCTATATTATACATCATGGCAAGCACCCAGTCAGGAGAGTGGTGATCCAAGATTTATTCCAAATAAATCAAAATTAATTAAATGAAATGCATTCAGAAAAGGAAATGTTCATATTGTTGATTTGTAGATGATCCATGTTTGAGAAAAACAATTTTAAATGCATTTAAATACTCAGTAGGCTCCACAGGGAATATTACTTGGGCAAGCTTCATGAACTAGCTAGTCCAATAAGCAGCAGGTTTCAAATCTATGATATTTTGGACTCCTGTGGATTACTTAACACCCACATGAATTGCAGCTACATAGTTGTGGACCCATACTATTTGAGTTGTATTGATGGCTGAACAAGGCAATATCTTGTGATAAGTAAGATAGAATCATATTCATTTACATCATATAGAATTCTCACATTCTGGAAGGAAATGAATAGATATTTTGGTTTGTTTTTCCTTCACATTTTGTTTTACCTGAGATATACAATACTTTACCATGTAGTGCCACATTAAAGTTCTTTAAAATATGAATGCTTTCAGGAGAGAATTTGGGTCAAAGAGTGGGAGGAGGCCATTTGTTCTTACCGGTGACTTATAGTGCAACATGGCTCTTCTCTTATTTTTACTGCTATGCTCTTAAGAATAAGTAGTTTGGTCCCTCATTGATCATACAGCACTTTGCTTACTCAGATCCATATGGGAAAAATACCACTGCTGATGTAGATGTTATGCTTGGTTCAACACCATTGAGCACTGTGTTATATGTTGTTGACCTCCAACTGTTAGACTAGGGCTAGGCTCCAGGTTTTGAGGGCCCGTGGGCAAAACACACTCCCTGCTCCTTTTGGTCAATGAAACTTTCTCACCACTGCTTTTTCTTCCCCTCCTCTTTTTCATAATTGCTAACTTGGTAGGCAGCCAGTGAGAAGGTGGTAGAATCATCTACTGCTGGTCCTTCTCTCAACCACCATTACCTGGACTAGAGTGAGCAGCAGGTGAACACCCTAGCTGCAATGATTAAGTGCAGAAAGAACTTCAGGATGGTCTTGACTTTGGAAACCTGTTGGGATGTGGGCCCCGAAACATCCCTGAAAGGTTATCTCCACCACAATGCTATTCACTGTTCTGTGATGAGTAAAATGTCACCATGGATGGATGAACTTTCCCATACCAAAATAGAAACAGACAAAAGTGGAACGTGTCAACCTTCATATTACAAAGATGGCTGAAAAGTTGTGGATCCATCTAGCTCATCACCCAGACTATATATATAGTCAAGATAGTTGAGTTCTAATCTGCACATTCATCTGAGATGTGTGGATCATGCCATTTCATACAGAATTCACAGAGATCAACTTCCTTAAGTATCAACAGCATGATTGTGCCAGTGCAAAACTCTGTGTTTAGTTCTGCTCACTTTTTCCCTTGGCCAGATCATCACAGGACCAAGCTGCATTGATAAATTTTACCGATACATTTTTTCCCTTCCAGTATTTTGATTTTTGTGTGTGTGTGTGTGTGTGTAGGAATGGATGCACCTTTCAAGATCAGTGACCATTTTAATTGCAATGCCTCCTATATTATAGAACTTTTCCAGTAGGATTTGAAAGAAAATCCTTTCTCCCAATTTAAAAATAATTGTACAATGCAATTAAGCTAAAAATTGCCCATGAAATGGAATGTTTCTGGCATTGCTGTCCCACCATGACTTCTCCTTCTTCCAAAGAGCAATTTTATGCACCATGGTCATGCAACATGGGTTGGGTCTCTCTGCTTAGGAGTGGCTGGGTTTTACGATGCTATTAAGAATCAGAATTTGCCGCATGAATATTCACCAATAGCGGATTTGCCACAGCTCTGAATTTAAAGGCATTGTTCTTGTCAGGATGACCTCCTTGCACAGTATGATTGCTTTATCCTTCTCAACATCATTATGTTTGCTGTAGAAAGAGAAAAGGGAGATAACTGGGGAAGGGGAGACCCGCTGGGTCCCCAACATAATAGCATGTAATCTTCTTGCTCAGTTTAGCTGTGATTTAAGAAGCCTCTGTTCATGGAAGCAGTTTTCAGAAAGTCTGATCTATAATTTACTAGAATCAACCCGGCAAAAGAGCAAGAGGCTTTAGTGGAGGGATACAACCCTTAAAACTCTTAAATGAAGATTAGTTTAAAGTTTGACAATCTGCAGCAGAACCATCTGCCAAATCTCATGGCAGGTTTTGTTAAACCTTCTGAGCTTTTCTTATGTTGGAATCATTCCTCCTCCCATCTCCCTCCCCACTGCAAATATTCCTCCCCTGACTCTGAATTCATATTATATTTGCAAATGACTATGTTGAAATGCAAGTACACAATTTCCTCCATACCTCCCACCCCCAAAAAGATCTCAAAGGGTTCTATCTCAATATATATTGAGTTCTCAGAACATCTTGAAGATCATGAAATAAGCTTCTAGTTTGCCAAATGATGCTTTGTTATCACTAGGAAGGTAATTTCAAGATAGAAAGCTCTCCATTAGCCAAACTGTGGGTATATCTTTGGCTTAAGGTTTCAGCAATGAAGATTACAGATGGATTGGTATGAAGATATAACAGGAGGATGTTCTTTGTAGGATAATTTGTACAGGAAGAGAAAATATTCCATGGCAAAGTTGCATCTGGAAAGTATTATGTGTAGCACTGTCTCCTGCAGATTTCACTCCATGCTCTTCTTCCCACCCCTTAGCAAGCAGGCTGCACATTATTCTGAGCAGTTTTAGCCGGACTTACTCTAGATGACTGCATGGTGTTGCAAGGAAATTTATCATCAACAACATCATCAGCTTCTCTCTCTCTCTCTTGCTCTTGCTCTCTCTTTCTTCTCAAGGATTTCCCCCCATCCAGTATATAACATATGAGCAGTACAAACTAAGTACAATGGAAGCACAAGGGCTTTAGTAGGGTTCCTGAAGAGATCCCCAAGTGATCGTAAGACGACATGTGTCCAACAAGAACCAATGTCTGTAAAGCCGAATGGTAAGATACTGGGAGATGAGATACATCTCTCAAGGGCTTCTCAAGTCTTTTGATCAAGTCCTTCTCAAGATAATTCCTTTGTTCATGAAGAGGCTTTCTTTTTAACCAGGTTATTCTTCTCTCTGGAATCTGGCTAGCATGTCACATTGAAATGCTTTCAATATCAGTGGCTATGAGGATGTTCAGCCCATCTCAGAAGCAGAATTGTCTTGCTTTTGTGGGCATGGACCTATGGCCATCTCTGCTAAAGGCACAGCCTTTGCATGGTCCTCTGGAATCACCTGTTCCTTGATGTTGGTCTCTGGGAGTTTTACTCATCTGAGGAGGATTGATCAAGCAGAAGAATGGGAGCTATCATGCCACTACAAAGCATGGTCATTGGTATTGAAGAGGGATTGTAAGGATGAGCTCTCCTATATTTTCATATCAACAACAGGGGCCATGCCCTGTCTCCTTTCTCTCCCAGAGAGACACGTGAAATGGCATCTTTTTATCATGGCCCTAAAATTTGAGATATCCTACCTTGCAGGGACTGCTTCATAGCCTGAATATATGTTTCTAGTAATTTCTAGAAGAATATAATTTTTCATTGGATTTGAAGCTTAAACGTGTGATATTTTTGATAGTTTGGCATGCTAGCAAAGTTGTTAGCATGTTTTGGCTTACTGGTTTTTCTCTTTTTCTGGTACTTTATTATATTATTGTTAGCCACTGTTATTGTGGTGGTGTAATCCATCTTACCAAAAGGAAAAGTGCCAGTGCCCCAGTGAATATCTAACCTAGTAGCTCTATGTATGTATCTCTGTGCCTAAGGCACCAAAGATGGCTAAGGGTGTCTTTATATCCTGCAGTGCCTGTCTGTAGAAAAGTGTTCTGGAGCTGAAGAGGAAGATGGATGAGAGCGAATTATACTTTTGTTCAAATCTGTGGCACACCAAGTTCTCTAAGCAATTTCTTCAGCTAGAAGCATCCCTAAGGCATGATGTTTAAACCTCTAAGGCTTTTCCATGTAAATAAATTGATCATTATTTTGTCTTTTAAAACATTTTTTCTTTGTTGAGAATACAACAAGCTCACAAGGAGTGACTGCAGGCAGACAGGATTCTCAATCTATGTATTGTATGATAGCACTGAATTGGCCAATGAGGTGGGAACAATAAGCACATTCAGAAACAAACAAACAAACAAACAGAAATGATAGATGGTGCTTGACTGAGCAGTTGGTTGGTGAATGGGCTGCTGAAACTAGACTGCTTTGGCTGCACGGATCCCCTGTTTGCCATGATGGGAAGTGTACCTCCTTGGCAGACTAAATAAATGGCATTTGGATTGTCAGGAGAACTGCCAACTTCAAGACAGATGTCAGACTGATTTGTGTAGCTATTATTGGGGTGGGGAGAAGACACAAAACAACGTTTTCTTTCCCAATGTTCACAATTTTAAATCCTCTTACAAAGTGACTTATATGATGGTCTCAATACATCACATCCTTCGTAGGGATAGATTAATATATTAATTATGGTTTTTCTCTAGTCTTACGTTTGGTTCATCCTAAACTTTGATATTGTTTTATGGTTTGCATGAAAAGTCATGATCATTTTGTTTACATATTTTGTTTATGCATTTAGACTTTTTAAAATACATATTTATATCTAGACTTTTTTTCTTTCAAGGCAGCTTGCATGATTTTCCTCCTCCTTTCAGTCTTACACTCACAAAAACGACCCTGTGAGGATGGCTGGGCTGAGAGTGTGTGACTGGCCCGGTCACACAGTGAGCTCCATGGCTGGGTGGGGATGTGAACCCTGGTTGCCTGAGTCCCAGCCCTGCACTCTTAACCACAGCTAACCAGCAGAATTATCTTTTATAAGTGGATTACCGTATTTTTCGCTCTATAAGATGCACTTTTTCCCCCCTCAAAAGTAAGGGGAAATGTCTGTGCGTCTTATAGACCGAATGTGCCTGACACTCGGGACGCTGCCCGCCCGCCGGCACCACCAGGCCGGCATGTGCTCGGCATGCCCTGCTCCACCTCGCACTCCGGGAATTGATCACCCTCACCGGGAAGCTCTGTGCCGCCGTCGCCCCACTGCCCCGTGCCATTGCTCTGCGCCGCCACGCACCACGCCGTCCCGTGCCACCACCGCCATGCACCACCGCCCCACGCCACCGCTGCACACCACTGTGCTGCCACCGCCGCCACCGCGCACTGTCGCTCTGCGCCACTGCCGCTCGAGCACTGCCATCCCGCGCCGATCCGCCACCGCCCCCCCCCCCACGCCACTGCCGCGGCAGGCACAGATGATGCTTTGCTTTAGAAGCACAATCCTTTTATTAAAGTTTAACAGGTTAAGAAACAGTATACATTGAAGCAGCGTTCTCTTTGAGATGTGAGAGAAGCAATTGACAATGTAAAGAGCTGGATCCAAACTTAAGCTTCCCCTCCTTCCATTCCTTTCAGAAAGAATTCAGCCCTGAAGGTGGCCCCTGCTGCATGAGGGCTAGACAGAAGGAATGCTGGACACTTCTGAATTGGTCCACTTGTTTAGCCTGTCATATCCTGTTGGTGCCAAGGACACCCCTTCCATCTCCTCCCCACCACTCTGAAATGTCTCCCTCCTTTTCCAAAGAGGGCTGGTTCTCTCTAGCCATGTACCAGCACTCTAGGACAATTTTTAAAAAGGGATCTGGAAAATTATATGCTGCTTTGCTTTCTGTTGGTTCTGCATAAATTGGTTGAAAGTGTTATTCAGGATAGATTCAGTTAACATATAGAAGAACTAGCCCTGCTTTAAAAGAAGCAACATGGCTTCTGCAGGGGTAAGCCTGTCTTGCTAATCCAGTAGAATTCTTTGAGAGTGTCACTACTACACATGGACTGAGCAGTCAAATAGACATTGTTTCTTCCAAAAGCCTTTTGATAAAATCCATCAACAGACTCTTGAGAAAACCTGGCAGTGATGGAATAAGGGCTGTGTGTGCACACACATGTTGTCCTATGGATCAGTAACTGATTACAGAATTGAAAGCCAACATTGAGAATGCATGGTATTCTCACCAGATTCTGCATTAGGATCAGTGCTTTTCAACCTGTTCATAAATGATCTGGAATTAGAAGTGAGCAATAAAGTAGCCAAGTTTGCTGATGATACTAAAATAAAACATTTAAAAGGGATTGTGAGGAATTCCAGTGGGATCTCTCTGAGCTGGGAAAAAGGGCATCAGAACGGCAAATGCTTTCAGTGTAAGCAAGTGTAAAGTTAGCATGCTGGGGGGAAAGAATCTCATCTTCAAGTATAAGCTGATGGAATCTGAACTAGTGCTGACAGACCAAGAAAGGGTCTTGAGAATGTGGGGGACAGCTTGATGAAAATGTCAAATGTTAGGAGGAAATGCCATAATTAGGAAAGGAATTGAAAATCAAATTTCCAAGATCATATTCCTCTTACACAAATCTTTAATATGACCATACTTAAAGTATTGTGTACAGTGCTGGCCACCACACCTGAAAAATGACATTGTTGGAAAAAGTGCAAAGAAGGGCAACTAAAACAATCAAGGGATTGGAGCAGCTCCCCTATCAGACTTTGTTACAACAACCAGGATTGCTTCTCTTAGGAAAATGATGAGTAATGGGAAGCATGGCAAAGATGTTCAAAATTATGCATGGTGTGAAAAAGTGGAAAGTGGGACATTTTCCTCCTCTCTGAAAAAAAAAGGGTTAATCCCCATGAAAACACCCATCACTCCTTTGTTCTGAAAAAAAAAAAAATTCAACAGCAGAAGTGTAGTGAGCTTGAAATACCTTTTGGGAATGGAAGGGAAGTTCCCCACAATTCAGCTTTGTCTTTCAAGGGTTGGGCCTTTTAATACCTCATGGATAATTAACTGGGACTTCTAAATGCTTAACAAAAACAATGTGGATATAAAGTTCCCTTTCCAATTGAGGATACAAGAAACACAATTATTATAGTGATCTCTGCAACTGTGCAAATGTTAGATTTTTATGCCCTTGGTCCAGAGGAAGAAATGACACACAAGAGACCACTGAGTGAACATTTCTCTCAACTCAAAAGGATGCGTAGATGCAGCCCGAGTTTCTTAAGCATCACTTTTAAATATGAAAAAAAAAGAGAGAGAAAAGTTGGAGGATTGAATTGAGGTCTCTCCTCATTGCTCACCTTCTCTGTCTAAGATAGAGGCAAGAAAAACCAGAGAGAGCAGGTATGCTGGGGGTGTGTAATCAAAAGAATTTTGTTGTTAGTTGCAAAGTCGTGTCCGACCCATCGCGACCTCATGGACAACATTCCTCCAGGCCCTCCTGTCCTCCACCATCCCCCGGAGTCCACTCAAGCTCACACCAACCGCCTCTGTGACTCCATCCAGCCAGCTCATCCTCTGCCGTCCCCTTCTTCTTTTGCCATCTATTGTTCCCAGCATTAGGCTCTTCTCCAGGGAGTCCTTCCTTCTCATTAGGAGGTCAAAGTATTTGAGTTTCAGCTTAACTATCTGGCCTTCTAAAGAGCAGTCAGGGTTGATCTCCTCTAGGACTGACCGGTTTGATCGTCTTGCGGTCCAAGGGACTGGCAGGAGTCTCCTCCAGCACCACAACTCAAAGGCCTCAATCCTTCAGCGCTCAGCCTTCCTTATGGTCCAGTTTTCACAGCCATACATTGCAACCTGGAAAACCATAGCCTTGACTATATGCACTTTTGTTGGCAGGGTGATATCTCTGCTTTTTAGTATGCTGTCTAGACTTGCTATAGCTTTCCTCCCCAGGAGCAAGCATCTTTTAATTTCTTGGCTGCAGTCCCCATCTGCGGTGATCTTGGAGCCCAGGAAAATAAAATCTGTCACTACCTCCATTTCTTCCCCATCTATTTGCCAGGAAGTGAGAGGACCAGATGCCATGATCTTAGTTTTCTTAAAAATATTCAAAAGAATATTTACAGTTTATTCAGACCTACAGGAAATACATGTGGCATTGAAGGGACTGCAGAGATGGATTCTATACAAGATGTTTTCATCCCCTAACAGTTACATGCACAGTCTGTGGGGGATGGGGGGGTCATGCACACAGTATGCTAGAGGCACATGAGAGTAAAGCAACTGGGATTAAGAGATCCCAACACATCCCATAGTTTATTAAATAGTTCAGTAAACCATTTGATTCAGAATATTTTTTTTCTTGTTTTCCTCCTCTAAAAACTAGGTGCGTCTTATAGAGCGAAAAATACGGTAATTAAGGTGGCACATAGAAGAGGATCAATGCTTATCCCTATTGAAAACGTATGGTTCCCACATGGGCAGGGCTTCTAATCATTATTGCACAGCAGGGCCTCAAAGTGACTGTGCTTATTTTATATATTCAAGGCAAAGTCCAATCAGGATAACTGTCATTCTCAGAACCCAGAGGATTAGAAGCACCCTCTGCATGATGGAAGAACACAGAAACAAAGACTGGCTGTGGGTCCTCCTGCTCTGAAAAGCACTTTGATGACCGACTTTGGTTAAGTGCCATGCCTCAGAGCAGAAGGGAAGGAGACTGCGATGTTGTCAGCATCCTTCATAGCATGGCAGCACCTGCGTCCTCCCTCTCTGAATTGAGAATGCCCACTCAACCCTGTCTTCAAGGTCGCTAATGTGAACTCGGAGATGCAGTGGCTCTGTCTGTACTGTTTGATCACTATCTGATCTGAAATTCACCACCACCACTATCTCCCTGTTTCTGAGTGAAGTGGACCTGTGTGTGTGTGTGTGTGTGTGTGTGTGTGTGTGAGAGAGAGAGAGAGAGAGAGAGAGAGAGAGAGAGAGAGAGCGTGCATTACATTTAGGTGGGAAAAACCTTTTTTTCCCACCTAAGTGAAATAACTGTGTGTGTGTTATTCTAGTTGATGAACTGCTGGAGTTCTTTCTAGTTCTTCTACATTCTGCAAATATCCTTATTGAATCAGTTTCCCTTTTATACTTGTAGGTTATTTCAAAGGACTCTGGTTTTAAAAGTTACTTGAGGTTTAGTTAAGCATGCCATTATGCAAGCCTGATTTTTGCTAACAACCATGCCTCGCTGCCAGGGAAATTTTTATTGGTGCTGGGATTGGGGCTTTGGGAGCTGTAACCATGCCGCCAAAGCCATAATGTAACATTCAGGCTGAAATCAATCATAGCATCTTCATCTCATTATGGATTTAATTTTCTTCTGTGTATTAAGTTTAAATGTCAGATAGATGGGAGTAATGGGAACATAAACAAAGGATTCTGGAAGGGTGGCCCCAGTGCTTGATGCAGGAGGTTCAGTGTGGTGGAAGAGTGTGTCTAGAGTATCAATGGAAATGAGAGAGCAAGAGAGACAGGTGGAAATATATAGTGAGAAGCTTGATCACTATGAAGAAACGTTACAGTGGAGAGCGCAAATGGCAGAAACATGGATACCTCATTCTCATTGATCTTCATTGGTTATGGACATTCAAGAAGTATGTCTTCTGCTGGAGTCATTATCTTAGGGCAATATTTAAAAGGAATGATATTATTTTCCTGTTCAACACAGAGAATAGAATGCAGCTGGTATCTGGATGCATTCATTATAAAACTCTTAGCAAAGTTACTGTTTTATGACAAAGATTTCTTATACAATTTGCTTTCTGGGAAGGGCATCCACTACCCTTAAACATAATAGCATCTGAGGATGCAAAGAATCCCTTTCAGATACGGCTCATCACTGGACCATTATTGGAATTTGCCCTACTTTACCCCTGAATTTGGAAATTCTGAAGAACAACACACAAAGGCGGATAGGACACAGTATTTGTCTATGGCTCCCAGCAGCTAACTTCCAGTTTCTGGGGACAGTGAATGGGCTCACCAACCTTCACTAAATATCAGCTCATCACTACTCTCTTCCCAATTTGTGCTGCTGTTTGTGATTAATCTTGGTCTTGTGCAAACAAAAAAGTAGTGCTAAAGAAACAGCTGTCAAATGTGAAAGTTGTGCAAAAAGCTGCATACCTGGAGCATGCACTTGTACTCACTTTTGTGCAGATTTCAACACTGCACAGTTTTAACTCATCCATATTTTAATTTATGGGCCAAATTTGCATAAGTTCTGGAATTTAAGTAGCACAAAATAATAATTTATCTTATGCTCATTTTCCCAAAAATAATCATTTATGTTATGCCCGTTTTCCCCATGCAAGAAAACATAGGTGAGTTAATGTGTGGATTTTTAAAATTTGCACAAAATTGCCAAGAACTTGCAATCACTTTTGATAAACATATTCTCCTGTTCTCACTTATGCTCAGACTGCAACAGGACATGCCTATGTATGTTGAGAGCAGAAACGAAGTTCTTGGCCATTCCTATCACTGCCTTGAACCTTGTGCTGGCAAAGGCCTGCTCCCTCAGCTACCCAGGTGGCAGCACTGACCTGAGTATTGCCAGTCATTGCCTGGAGATGACTTCAGAAGCCAGCTGAGACATACCTTTTCAGTCCCTCATTTGGAGCACTTTTAGCAGTGCAGACGCAACTTCACCTTTCTGCATCCATAACCACATCTTCCATGTCTAGTCCTTTTGGTTATCATTTGCCTGATCTAGTACCTCATCTCCTACCCATCTGAGGACCCATCTCTTGCCCCTGGTTTGATTAACCCTTATCTACTTGTGTTGCTATCAGACCTGCAACTGAAGTCTGCAACTAAGCTAGCCTTGAGACCTGATGGACTTCCATTGTTTGACCTGCAATTACAGCAGGTCATGTATCACAGGAAACTATTTTATCCTGAGTCAGAATGACAGATTTAATTGGGCCATTGTTGACCATCCAGTCTTACATTATCTGTTAAGCCTCAGGCCTGAGGGCCAAAACTACTCCTTTCCTTCCCCTTGTCTCACTCCCTTTCCTCTAACCCCACTTGATTCATCAATATTATAAAGGATTGAAATGCCTTCCCATAGCTGTAGCAAGATCTTTATTCCAAAACATGCCACCATTTTTGGTATCATCTGCAATGTTATGAAGCCTGTCCCTCTGGAATACTTTTTATAAATTATTATTGGTCTATCAGTCACTATATGAGAATGGCTATATTTATGTATGAATTTATCTCCAGCTTTGCCTAATACTTCTAGCTGGCACACATTTGACTCTTTTAGTGTCATTGGAAAAGCACAGTCAATGCCCTTCAGAAGCTTAGAGGATGCATTTGCTGTTTTCCAAATCTATTATCTCACTGTATGAAATCATTTGAAGAAAAGGAAAGGCCAGGCATAGGCTGCTTCTCCATGTTGAGGGGGGTGGGGGTGGTGTTTAGACACAGTTTCTAGGTGAGTAGGTGCAATGTACTCACACAAGAGTTCAGGGAAGATACTCTAGGGGCTGCAATGGCACCTCTGTCCCTGTGCTCATAAAACCTGGAGCATTTATGTGCAGAGTTGAGCAATCATTATGCACATTAGCAAGTTTTGCAAGGTTGCTGGAAAATGAGCTGTAATTTCACTGGGGAAGGGAAAGGAGAGAATGGGCTGCCTCAGCAAAAGGGACTCTTTCCCAACTACTCCAATTCATTTAAATCTGAAGTCCTTTCACATTCCCTTCATATGCATTCACTTCTTTATTTTTGATTTGGAGGTCAGCTAAGGTTTAAGGATCCTCTAAGGTGAAAGGTCAATAAGCAATTAAATTCCACAGCTATTCTGAGATGATGTGCATGTTTTTTAATAGAACTTTGAAGAGAGCTGTCTCTTTTTTAGTGCCTACATAAAAGATGCTGCAGTAGCCATGCTTGTATGAAACCTGTTGCAACGTTGAAGCTTACAAAGCTTTTCCAGGCAGGGAGTCTATATGGGGTAACTATTTCAAAGTCAAAGCGGACACAATTCTAGAGATGCAAAAATGCATCTCCATAATTTTCTTGCTATCATTCTTTTCTTCTAAGTTAGGATTCAAATGCAACCCCATTCGAATCGGTCACAGGAATCTCTCTCTCTCTCTCTCTCTTTCTCTCTCTCTCTCTCTCTCTCTCTCTGTGTGTGTGTGTGTGTGTGTGTGTACCTTATTTAAAGCCATATGCAGATGTCCTTTCAAAATATATGGACTGAGAAATTTGGTAGATTTTTTTTACCAAATATATACAGGAGAAGCATCAAGCCTCCAAACTTTCCCCACATGTAGGGCTCACCAGTGGCCAGGTGAAAATGTAGTTCAGTGTCTTTCTATTTCCACTAAGGTACTCTGCATTCTGTTGTGTCGGGTCATTTTGAGCCTCAACAGCAGAGACTGAGCTGCCAGGCTGGTCTCCATTTTGCGTGGGGCACAATGTGGGAGTCAGAGAGGCACTACCATCTCTAACTCCAAGGAAGAAATGCAATGATGTGCCAAAATCTGGCATCCTGGAAAGTTTTCCCTTCTCATCAAAGAGACTTCCACTGTTCTGTGTCATTTTCAGAATCTTTGTTTTGTTTTTTGCTTTTGAGCTCACCAAAATCATGGTAAAGCAGCCAAGGGATCTATGTTTCCTTTCTGTTTCTCTCCACTGGTCTGTAGTCTCCCAAACTGCCTGGACTTCCTGATCTGAAAAAACCTCACGGGAGGATTCTCCTCATTGTGGCTTTCCAGGGATGTAACTGAAATGATAGAAGTGGAGAAGGCAACAGGCTGTCAGAAAGATGCTTGTGCACTCTACTCAGCCATCTTCCAAATAAAGTAAAAATAATAGTAACAAAATAAAAATTCAGAGCAAACTCATGAGCATTTTTCCATTTTCCCCCTTTGGATTTCTTTTTGAAACCAATTTCTTTTCTACCATATTAAATGAAAAAGGATGGACTAAATTGTTAGCACACTGTTGACCTCAGAATAGTGCATTGTCATTATAAGTCTTGCTCTGCTTATGCATCATGATAACCAGCTCAAGCTGTAGCCCTTTTAAACAAAGGACTTTTGGTATGCATGGTTACCATAGAAGATCATTTTAACTGTTTAGAACAATCAAGCAAGTTGGCTAGAAAAGTAATGCTCCTCAAAACTAATCCCATGAGGCCTGAAATACTAAGAAGGACATGTCTCCCAATACTGTGCTCCTAATTTACAAGAATTGCCATAAAAACAGAAACATCACATTATGTGAAATAGGTAGATGTGTTGAGAAGTGCTAATTGTACCACACTTTGGGGAATGCTTCTGAATCACCAAGGAAAAGGAAATGCATCATCTAAAAGAACATGTGAGAACACTGATTTGCATAAAATTTGCATGTGCTTATACATACAGATATACATCAAGTACAAATTATCATAAATTAAAATACAGTACTGGAAGACTGTGAGCAGGTGACCTGTGGGTCTGTTCAGTTTGCTTTCTTATTGCTGAGCAGCAAATCCAGATACTTCACTGCCAAACATGTGCACCCCCCACTTCTTCTAATCCTTTTTAAATGTGTATTTTTAGAAAGCAAGCA
The DNA here is from genome assembly GCA_023646645.1 of Varanus salvator macromaculatus. Classification (NCBI taxonomy): domain Eukaryota; kingdom Metazoa; phylum Chordata; class Lepidosauria; order Squamata; family Varanidae; genus Varanus; species Varanus salvator. Next base: position 15,684,116 of record JAIXND010000674.1, on the reverse strand, counting down.
AGCAAGCAAGCAAGCAAACATTTTTGTATAAAAGTTACATTCAGTACTAGATGCAGGAAATATCAATAATAGTTATTCATCTACCAAATTTGTAACTACAATTTTGACATAATACTTAGTTAATAATAGTTAAATTATGTAATTATAATTATTACATTAAAATTGTTTCAACATGGGTATCAAGTAAATAATAATTCTCCTTATAATGTATCTACAAACCCAGCAACAGTTAGTAATTGAGCTTTTTCCTCTTCTTTTCCCAGGTAAAACAACATCCTAATAAAAAACAAATTAAATTCAGAGAACAATTATACTAATCTGATCATTGTATGTAAACTATTTAATAATATTTGTAGGTTCTGATTTTTTTCTCTGAATTTCTGAATAGAGTAGTTATGATGGGCTTTCCATTTATAGTAAAAATCTTTAACTGGTTTTCTATTTATATAGCTAGTTAGTAGTGCATTGACTAAGTCATCCTTATGTAAGTCCCATTTTTAATATCAGTTGTGAAGTAAAATATGTATAATAAGCTTTCCATTTATCATTAAATTATTTGGCCAGTCTTCTATTTATATAGCTGGTTAATTTTGCCATGACTGCATATTCAGCTAGCTTGTTTTTCCAATCTTCACTAGTTGGACAGTCTTCTGTTTTCCATTTTGTTGCAAGTGCAATTCTAGCTGCTGTTATCATACATTTAATAAATTCTTCCATATTTCTTGGAAATAATTCTGGCACAATACTCAAAAACATATTCTTAGTGTTCATAGGAAAGGTACTTTTCAAAATTTTACTACTTCTTCTTTATCTTTCAACTGACCAGCTCCTCAAATAGAAGTCTTCCCCCTTGAATCAAAAACCATTATTTGTGCAGTACGACAAATGCCCCCCATTTCTATTTTTAAAATAGCCAACTACCCCTCCACCACCCAATTCAAGGGTGCTGTGCTTGGAGGGGATCCATTACAAGAGATTTGCCTTCATCTTATTTCCCTTCAGCCTTCCACAGTGAGAAAAGAAAAGAAAAGACTCTTTCACCTGAATAAGTTTTTCTGCTCCTACATCTTCTGTCCCTATGCAGAGTTGGTAGTCCTAAGGTACATTTTAAAGAGGAATCTCAGAAATGATACAATGGAAAAACTAGGATAGCTTCACTAGTCTGATTTGAGTTCTTTTGGCTATTTTCTCTGCATGGAAGAGCAGGAACAACCCCAGCCCTGCTCCATGGAGCTGGGGACAGTATACCCCTGAACCAGAACACATCTCAAACCCTGCAAGGAGTTTATCCAGGCAGGCACCATTTGGACATGCCCCACTGCTTCCAGACATTCATCAGGATAATTCAGAGGGTTGGATCATTAAAACAAATAATCTGTGTGTACAGCCTTTAATGATTTCCAGTTTCACTGTGTAAATCTTCTCATCCATGTTTTTCATGACAGTATGCCAAAGAGCCAAATAATTGACCATTAATATTTCTCTTTTCTTTCCAAAAGCATTCAAAAGAGGTGGGAAGACCCCAGACACCACTGAAAGAGACGAGCCTGGAATCATGGACTCAGCCACAGGTAAGCACAATTATTTAAGCTAAGTCTATCATCTTTATTTGGGTTCTTGGCTGGCCTGAATTTCGGATGCTTTAGTTTGAGATCACCATGCAGCAACCTGCCAGGAGCTCTGTTCAACATTTGGCTCTCTGCAAGGGTGTTTGTGTTAGGCTCCTTCCCCTTTCCCCTGCACATATCTCTTGTGTTTCTTGTGTTCCTGCTCCAAAAGTGACAGGGTTGTTGGGGATCTAGTAACTGCTGTAAGCGAACAGGCACAGATGTTAAATGATTATTTTGCTCCTGTGTTCTCCCCAAAATGATTTGGGGAGTTCTACCTGGGCGTCTGGATGAGGTTGGGGTTATGCGGGCACAGATTGGAGTCACCTTACTAGAATGAGTTCTGCAGGGCCCTGAATGTTACAAAAGGACCCAGATGGGAAACACACAAGGGTACTTCAGGAATTGGCATGGGTGCTCTGGTATCCATTAGCCTACACTTTTTAGACCTCATGAAAAATGAGAGAAGTTCTAGGGAATTGGAGGGTTCCATTAGTAGTTCCAATCTTCCAAAAGGGTAGCAGAGGGGATATGGAGAATTACAGGCCTGTTAGCCTTATGTCCATTATAGGAAAGGTGATGGAAAGGCTCATAATAGGGAAAGCTCTAGAAACCCTAAATAGGGATTGGAGTTTTGCAGCCACACAGCATGGATTCCTTAAAAACAGATCCTGCCAGATGAATCTTGTGGAATTGTATGATAAGGTCTCGAGGAAGCTTGATGGAGGAGATATAGTAGATGTGGTTTACCTGGATTTGAGAAAGGCTTTTGACAAAGTGCCCCATGATATGTTAGTTGAGAAATTGTTGAAGTTTCAGATAGATCAATGCATTGTCCAATGGATAAGGGCATGGTTGACAAAACAGAGGATGACTGTCAGTGGGGAATCACCAGGATGGTAGCTGGTGGGGTTCCTCAGTTCTGGGCTCCAATTCTGTTCAGTCCTTGTATCAATGACATGGAGGAGGGGATAACCAGTCTGCAGACTAAATTCATGAATGATACCAAAGTGGGGGCAGTGGCCACAACTGAGGAGCAGGTGAGAAAGTGTCATAAGTGGTCTTCTCTCCCTCCTTCCAAGCAGAACAGGACAAACGTATTTCCAACTTCATTATGTTAAAGCTAGGTTGGCCTTGCCATAAAAAAGAGGATTACAGAAGTCAATAGCAAAAGACAGAAGCAAAGTTAGAATGCAGGCCACTAGGGATATGAGGCTTAAAGATATGAAGCAGATCCCAAACTGTGAATACCCTTCCTTCCTTCCAAACCCAAAAGAATTAATTCCACCTTCAAGGTGGATCATTCTGCTCATGGGCTAGTCATGGGCCAGAAAAAGGCAGGATATAAATCCAAAAATAAATAAAAATAAATAAATGTGGCATGTCTCTCAGTGGGTTTACCCATATGTTTGAACTAATGACCATTAAGCTTCCCCCCAGCTTGCTTAGTAGAATGTTTGCACTGAACATGAAACTACCCAGTTCTTAATGAGTCCCAGGTTTATTCCTGGATAAAATGGCCTTGGGATTTCAGCTGTGAGTTCCAACCCCACCTCTTCCACTTCTGAATCAAAATGTGAATCAACAACTGTCAAAGGTTTTTATTATTCGGACAATCTGTAACCACTCAAAAGAATGCACCCCATTAAAATTTAGGTTAAGAATATTTGGACTCTGGTTCAAAATGGGGTTTGCAACACCCTATTCTCCTTGCACTACTCTACTGCTGACAGACCTTTCACAAACAGCTCACCTTTACCTTTGTGAGATGGGCAGGGTTGACTGGCAGTGTGAGGAAATTCATGAGATGGTCAGCTTGTCCAGCCCTTAAGCTCAGGGTGACACTCCTCTAATCTCCTACAGTTTCCTGCCACAAACACTGAATGTGCAGTTTTCTCTGATGGGAAATGATACAAGAGTTATGTCAGGTCTGGGTGATGGACTGGCAAGCTGGGGTAAGATGGTCTAATTAGTGGCCAGCTGGCTAGCTTGGCACGCACAGAGTGAATGGTTATGGAAGGACAATGGAAATGGTATTAATGCTGCTTTCCTCTTCTCCCATAACTGTCACCTGAGGCAGATGGGAAGCCACATGGGTATGGTCATGTGAGTTGGCCCATAGTCTGTACTGAAGGCAAACTGCAATGGTGCAGAGATTCTAACAAGCCCAATGACAAATGGAAATGTACAAATTAAGTTAGTGTCTGTGGAAATTATGAGCAGCTCATTAACTCTGGTGATGGAATTCTATTTAAGTCTGTAGAATGACAGCTTAAAGGGTGAAGACTTATCCATTGAACATTTTAAAATCATAAGGTCCACTGGTTTTGACCCACCAGAAAAGAAATTATGTTCGTTTGATTCAAGGGATAGGAAAACTGATGAATGAGGACATGGATGCACAACATTTAACTTCAAGATCATATAACGTGCTACAAGAGAATGCTTTCTTGATTGCATACAGTACTTAGTAATGGTTCATATCTGCACATAAAATCTTCACTTTCTTTGCATATTATTATTTTCACATTGTCAAACATGGGCGGATTTTAATTATAATACTCTTTTCCCTGTTTTGACAGACTTTGTATATGTTTTTCTCACTCTCTAGTGCCTAGATTTAGACTAGATTTCCACATGATAATTTGCATAGCTGTTTTTCTGTCTTGGAGGACTTAGTGTTTTGAACTATCTTAGTTAAGATTCAGGGACTAGTGCTGGTGTTGCACTTAATCCTTTCTGAAGCAATTTTTACCCTGCTTCCAGAGTAGCTTACCTACAATCAAATAAACCAGGCAGGCTCTACTAACATGCTTACGATCTCTAAAACCATTAGCACAAAAGGGGGTAAAAAGGAAAGATGATGAAAATATATTTAGCAAACTAGAGAACTAATAAATTAAAGCTAAAATCACAAAGTTCTTATAATGACATGCTTTATCGATATCATCAAAGAAAGGAGGGTCTACCAAAGGAAAGAAAGTCTGTCAACACAGCAGTGGAGTGGGGCCATTCCCTTTAATGAAGCCAGAGGGAATGGCAGTCAAAATGGTTAAGGCACAGCCCGACTGCATGGCTGTAATCCTTTGCTTTTATGGGCATTCTGTGCAGGGCTGGAGGAACTTGGTGTCAATCTTTTCCTCCCCAGCCCTCCTTCCCGGTACTTCAGGGAGGAAGGATGCTGGAACATGGCCAGCATATATTGTATTCTAGCAGTTCCTGTCTCCCCCCCATTCTGTCCCCCTGGAGCATTTTCTCTTCTTCTCTGAGGTTGTTCTTATCCAATGCACAATCCCCTTTGTCTTACCATTCATCATATGGAACTAGATGATGGTGATGTTGATTTTTATTTCTATGCCTCCCATAGCTCTTTGGGCAGAGTACTTTAAGAAAGTCAGTTTACCAATTTTCATTGAACCTACTAGATTTTCTAAGGAGGAACTTATAGTCGGTTCAAAAGCTATATCCAATGAACCAAAAATTGATGATGATTTAATGGTGGTAACCCTTAAAAGAAGTGTAAAAGGTTAATGTACGGCTTAAAGACAACCAGTTGGAATCAGAGGGTTTCTAATCCAGCATGTTGTTTCAACAGACTTCAAGAAATAAATTTATGAGGACACTTGTGTTAAAATGAACTCTTCTTGTTGTTTTAACAAATTAACTTAGACATAATAAACTGGTTCTATCAGTGGTTAGGTAGTCTGCATTGATGTCTTTTTTTATCTGGCTTTAGTTCACTAATCATTACCAGATTAAGTTTCTAGCAATGTTGTGGTCTTAAAGGCTGTGTGAACAGCTGTATTCTAATGCAGATTGTTTATTGTCAGACTGCTTTATACAGGACTGATTAGCAGAACAGTTTTGTAAAATTTTTCATTCTACATGTTCCACCATTTGAATTGAACAATGACTCCGACATGTTACTCATATTTGTACATGGAAATGTACTGGTATTGAGGTTCACAGTTTGGTGGGAATTGTCATTACCAGCAACTGTGGACATCAGATGTAGGTTTACCAAGAGTTATTGCTCTTGGTGGTGGTTTTAGTTGTTTTGGCTTCAATCATACTTTGTGTTTTCCTTGGTCCATCCTTTTTACAAATACCAGTGCTATAAAGCGGCCAATGAGCCGGTAAGTTTGAAATTGAATTGTCTTTCAGGAAAGCTAGAGTACAACATGTTTACTCTCTCTCACTTTCCTCTCTCTTATTTTCCCTCTGTAACTTCATGCATTCTCTAATGATGCAATATTGCAACAATGATTGGGGCATTATTTTTGTAGGAAAAAGCCTTTGCATCTACCATGGTTTGGGATGTGTTTAGATATTTTGCGGAAACCATTGCATTACAAAATGAACTGTGTGGGGAAATAAACTACATAGCAACTTGTTCTAAATGACTAGAACCAGTTTGGGCCTTTGTACCTTGAGATCATTGAAGTCAAGAATGGTGCTTTTCCTGTCACAAGAAGACTGTCATGGATTTATCTGGCCTCAAAGGTAGGCTCTAATTGCTCAGTCCTTCAAGGAACTTACAATTCAATGATAAGCAGGTTGGAAGAAGAGCTCAGGTTGAATAGGAAGCATTGCACAGCTTGAGTGGTTTTGATGCCTTTCCTACATTTATTTTTATTTATTTATTTATTTATTTATTTATTTATTTATTTATATCCTGCCTTTTTCCTAAAAAGGGCTCGAGGCAGTTTACATCTCCTCCTCAATCTTATCCCCACAACAACAACCCTGTGAGGTAGGTTGGGCCAAGAGTCTGTGACTGGCTGAAAGTCACCCAGTTGGCTCCATGGCTGAACGGGGACTAGAACCCAGATCTTCTTAGTCCCAGTCCCATGCTCTTCACCACTATGCCACACTGGCTCTCCTTCATTGTGTTCCCAGTGCTTAGTGCTTCTTCAAGAGTTGTTCAGGAATGTGTATATTGAGTAGTGTTCACACACTCTTTGTGGTACTGTAGTGTGTAGTAAAGGAAAGGACTATCTTTGCCAGTCATAAAAATATTCAGTAGATTTTCAATCAAGTAAACATCCTTTACTCTGAACTGGCTTTGTTGTTAACTGGGGGTTTTCTTTCTTCACACATTCAAGGCAACAGGCTGTTCTCTTGCAAAAAGCTCTTTATTCACTGAAGTGTGCCCAATAAACTCAATCACAACAGAGTATACAAAGTGGTGCATTGATCCCAATCTAAACAACCACTTCCTGAAATCCTCCTTTTGAGAATGTCTTTTGATCCCTTTGAGAGGGCCTGTTTGGAAGTGACCATGCCTTTTCTCTGTATGCTGACCTTCTTGTTGGCTACCTGATGGGGTCAAGAGTCATGCCAGCTTCACCTGTCTCCGAGAGCCCCTCTCCCATGCCCTCACCCAACAGCTCTACATCCCGACTGTTCCCAGAGCCTGCCTGCACACCCAGGGAGAGTGCCATTGCTGCGTCTCTCATCAAAAAGTCTGGAGGCTCCCTTTCCCAGGCCCACTGCCTCACCTCTGCTTCGCCTCTACAAGCAATTACTAAATTAAAAGCCATTAGGAATAATATTCTAGAAAGTCTTTAAATGGTATGCCACAAACACATCTAACATATACTAACACACATATGCACACACCACTGGGTCCCCATTTTCCACCCAGGAAGTGTTGTCGGTTCCAGAAAAATAATACATATTCATCCTAGAAGTCAAGACATCTCTCTAGTGAGTGTTGTGTGCAGCTTTATTTCCATTATTTCATTAGTTTAATTCTGATTTGCAGTTTTATATTAATTTTCAGTGTGGAAAGGAAAATGAAACAGAGAGATTGGGAGAGAGAGATTCATCATTAAGCAAGTCATTTATGGTTTAAGCATCTCCTCTTTCCATGCACTCTGAGGAGTGGCATTCCGTTCTGCATGTAACCATTGGAACATTGTCTTGTCATTGTCCCAGCTTCCCCAAAAAGATCTGGGCCAAGTATTTGCAAAGGGTAAAGTAAACTTGTGTCTTATATTTTCTGATCTGTGCACAGGGAATATTAAAATATTAAATGACATGTATTGTTTCTGTTATTTTCCCCACTGTCCTGATTAAGCACATGGTTGGTAAGTTATGTCAGCATTTGGCAAAGCTGTTTCTGCTTTCCTGTTAGGGAGACCAATAAACAGTTGCAATTTTATAGAGGTCAGTTAGCTTGACATACTTTGAGTCTGTCTATGGTTATTTTAGCCTGGGGAGCAATCTTGTTTAAATTCAATTTTCCACAGTGGTATCTTGGATGCAGAGATCAAAGGATGTCAGATCAGACCTCTGTTCCTGAAAGAGGAAAAGATAGAATACACCAGTTTGAGCACTGGGTACCATGTTGGAAGTATGCAACCAATTACATCATTTTGTTGCTCGTTAAAAGGCTACACTGGCATGATACCCAGACCATAATTTCTTGAAACATGGCTCTGTCCATCTCGTCTTATATTACTTAGTAAAACTTCACCAAAGGAAATTCTCATGATTGCTAGCAACATGGTTAATCCCAGGTTAAAAGTACACATACTACCACTGGTGGCCTAAAGAGAGGCAGCATCAAACTAAAGACCTTCCTAGGTCAGGAGCTTGTTCACAGAGTGGCCAACCAGATGCCAATGGAAAGCTTATGAGTAGGATATCAGTGCAGTAGTACCATCTACCATCTTGGCCAGGCCAAGACCTTTTTATTTAAACAATATTTTAATAATTGCTAATTTTATTTATTGGTGTTATATATTATACCAGGATGTTTCCAGTTTTTATATGTATTTGTGTAGTTATTATTTACTTGTTGGAAGCCATCCTGAGGCCTATGCGAAGGGGGCAGCATACAAGAATTCCAAATACATACATACATACATACATACATAAATCCTGCTTGTCTTAGCCAGAAACTGGTATACTAAAGCACACTGTTCCAGATCCTAGACAACAGAATGCCATAATGACCAATGAACCATGATAGCTTAACTCTACTCAAACCTGTGTAGTCACTTTGTAATGCTATCCTGGTTGGTAGCCTGGGAACAACCATTAGATGGTGAACAAAGAAACACAAGCCAAGTCATCCTCAATCAGAAAATGGTCTGGTCAGTATAGCACTCTATTTCCATGGTAGGAAACCACTTGTCCCCAGGATCCCTCAAACCAGTTGGTTACAAGAGTTCTGCCAGTTCATGCTCCTCGAGAACTGGTTTATGGAGGCATACCACCTCTGATAACCAAAGTAGTGCATAGCTACTAAGGTCATGGATAGTCTGCTCCTCCATGGGGCAGACAAATGGTCAGGGAAAACCTAGATGGAATAAACACGTTCAAATCTCCAGGGCCCAATGAACTCCATCCCAGAGTCATAAAAGAGCTAGCAGAGGAACTCTCAGAACCACTGGCTATTATTTTCGATAAATGTTGGAAAACAGGAGAAGGGCCAGAAGACTGGAAAAGGGCTAATGTTGTCCTTCAAAAGGGGAAAAAGGTGAACCTGGGAACTTCAGACCAGTTAGTCTGACACCAATCCCTGGAGAAATTCTGGAGCAAATTATTAAAAATCCATCTTGAAGAAAATGCAGTAATTAATAGATCCCAACATGGATTGATCGAATCATGCCCCTCCCAGCCTGGCTTGAGTGTTCACACAGTAGTGGTTTGGACAATCACTGCTGGTAATAGTGCAAAGCAGGCCATATACTGCACATGGAAAGCAGTCCAGAAAAGAAAATAATGCCAACCTGAAGCATTGACAGGGTACGATTGAAACATAAGCTTGGCATCTAATTTCACTGCATCGCCACAGAAAATCCATTTAACTAGAAGGCATGCTAAGAATGGGTGACTTTGCACAAGGCGCACCTGTCAGGTTCCTCCTGTGCCCACATGACTTTTCATTCACAGCACATGTCCTCCCCTTCACACTTTTCACATCCATCGGTATATTTACATTATAAAGGGTACAACTCAGTTTCAAAACTGGCTGGATGTATTACAGGCACACAGGAAAGCCAATAGAGACCAGGGTCTGTGGTGTTAATTTATGGTGCCCATGTCCTTGAACACATAGCCAATAGACAGCACCCAGGAGTAAATATACATCAAACAAAATTGGCTTCTCCATTTGGGGAACCCAGTTCAATAGATTCAATAAAATATGGGCATGCTTGTCAGCACCATATATCCACCAAACTGCCCCTTGAGCTAAAGCCAAGAGACCAGTCACCCTGAAGGTAGCCTATGCATTCATAAAGCATTTTCCATACAAGTCTTTCTTAGCAGTCTTCAATGTCCAGTGATTAAAACCTCATTTGTAATCATTTCCAGCTGGTGTACATCTGTAAATGCCTTATAGGGTGGACATAACTGCTAAATACAAGATGCTGGTTCTTTCATTACTGGTTGTCACTGCATAAGCAATTGACTAGTGACACAGAAAGATGCAGAGGAAATGCTTAAACAGTGGGCTTTGCAAATGTTCAGGTGGCTGCTCTGGGAAGGGTGTATGAGCTGGGGTTTCAGAAGGGCCAAAATACCAGGAGGGTGCTGATCCTGCATCAGCCATAGTTAGATTTTGTTCTCAGCAAAGAATATATAACGTTTACACTGTGATATTTGCCATGAAAGCTGCCTGCAAGCAGGGGGACATCTCTGTTTTGAATTTTATTTAAATCAGCACATGTCCTTTTCTATTAAAATATCCAGGGTGGTATGCAATTAAAAAGTCAGAAACAAAAACAGTAAAAGGCTAAAGGCATGATAGGGACAAATGAGATAAAAGCAGATTGCATAACAGTATTGATAGAAAGGGGAGAAGGCTATCATTGGCCCCTGGAGCAGAAGGCTATGAATGGCTATTAGTCCCAATGGATATATGCTATCTCCAGTACCAGAGGCAGTATGCCTATGTGCCCCATCACTGGGGAACATGGAGGATGCTGCTGCATTCAAGGCCTGCATTCACGTTCATGGAGAGCTTATTGAACAGAATGTTCAGCTAGATGGACATTGGTGTGATCGAACATGGTTCTCCTTGTGTTCTTAAGGCCACCTCATGAAAACCATCATTAGTGGTTTGAACACCTAGGGGGCTGCTCAAGAAAACTTAGAAGCACATCCACTCCCTTGTGTTTCTCTCTTGCTGCTCTCAGGTTCTTCCTCCTTGACCAAGAGAGCACAACCCTCTTACAATTCTCATGATCCTGCTGTGGATAAAGACAGAGGGACAAGGCTTGTTCTCCTTGACAATCCCTTGGAGGAAGCCTGAAAGTGCCTTGTTGACACCACTGCTAGTCCCAGCAGAGATGCATAGCCCCTCTTTTCCAGGGTCTGTACTTAGGTACTTTTGATGGTAGTTTTCAAGAATGGATTGGGAACTTCTGGACAGCTGCCATGCCTGCTTAGCTCCCCTGAAAGCTTCCATTGTATCTTCTGGGAGACAAGTAGGAAGACTGAAAAGGAAAAGGAATGAGGAGGTGTGACACATTGCAGGTCCAACAGAAAACAAGCTTTCCACTCAGTGTGGCTTACTGTGTTGTGCAAACTCTGCCTCAGAAGGAGGCCAAGACTTCCAGGATAAGGAGTGTGATTGCTCAGATAATTTTGGAAAGTAATGGCAAATCTGCTGCTTCCTGTTTAGGCTTATGTAGCCATTTTAAGAGATAAGATAGCTAATAGTTCCCAGGTCAGGGTGCAAGATCCCCCATTGGATCCAGTGCCCAAAGAGATGATGGAGGCTAGTTTGGAACACCTGCTCAGTTCAAAAATTTGTAGACATTCTGCTTAATTCAGTGTAATAAGATTAATGGACTTTCTCAGGGGGATTTTGCCCATTTTACCAGAGATGTGGCCCCTATCTTGGCATAGTAAAGTAAAAGGAGATTTTGTAAAGAGCACAAATGCATCTTTAGGAACTTGACACTTTGTAAAAAATGAGATCAAAAAGTAGCTAACAGTCAAATCCTAATTACCAATGATTGAGGGTAACTTTATTTTCCTTCTTTTTCCTCTTTACTGAATCACACTGTAATCTCAGCAGTGGATAACAACATCCCTAATCCAATATTTTAACGGTAAATAATTTGATGATGGGAATTGCTTCACTAATCTCTTAGGCTGCCAATGGTACAGTTAAAGAATCCACAGGGGTTTTGCTAATCAGTTTTTTTCTAGACAAAATCAGCTCTGGCAATTTGTCTACATTCAAAACAGCCTGCAGCTGGAGCGAGCAAGGCATACAGATTTAAGTTCCTTCAAGGGAAGTGAAAATTGTATTTTGCTTTGTTTTGTTGTGGTTGACATTTTCCCAGAAGAGCCAGACAAGGAATGGGAGGGACACACTGAAAAATAAGTTGAGCTTCTTTATCTTAAGGATTGCTACATGCCATCTGAATGGTAGGATTACAAAATACCCCAGTGTGTTTATGCTCTAAATTGTTTCATTAAAGCCTTGTATGCTGAGGAACATTACAAGCTTCCTTCTTTGTTGATATTACTACTTTTATTATAAGACTCTTTTGAGAGATAGGGTATAAATGAATCCAATGGGATCTGGAGGCTCAATAGCATTGGGGCAGTGTATCCACTCTGGGTTTTATCCTGAACTTTTAAGGAACTATCCATGATACTGAACACTCTCTTCAATGCATCAAGAGAGCCTCAGTCCCTGAGCTCTCATGCTGAAATATTGGATCCACCCGTCACCAAAGAATGAATTGTATAAATAATACAATATTGGTGAAAGAATGACACACAAATTCAAATGGGATTGAATTGAAGACCCCAGGTTCTCAGTCCTAGGGACTCAAAATAGGCTGATCTCTCTATCCTGCAGACTCTTCAGCTCACCTTGTGTGTCTCATTTTATCGTAAAATTAGAATATATCTGAGCTTAGGGAACTGCACTCTGACCCACTCTTTGGTACCATGAGTTTTGATAACAACACTATTAATTCATGTTCAGGATGCATTAGTGAAGTGGCAGAACCCCCTTTCCCTCCCTGGCACCCAATTTAGACTTTTATGGTACATGCAAGAAATCCTGAAGTCACCTCTGGGGTCCTGAATACCTGTGCTGTTGCCAGGGGTCATTTGTATAAGATAAAAAAGCTTAGGGTAATATAATTCATTTTGCTCTTTAGAATAATTAAAGCAGAGACAATTTCAAATGAGATTTGTTACATTTTTACTTGAACACGTTGAGTTCCTAACCTGTGATCAAACTGGAACCATTTTTAGAAAGCTCCTCAATTCTTTTAATTCCTTAAGGAGCATGGAAGGTTTTAGAGCCCCTCCCTCACACATCCTCATGTAAATGAGAAAGGTGGGACTGTTTCGTTACATTACCTATTTTGTCCACAGAAGGATCCTATTATTCCAATAGAATTTATAGTCTGCTCATTTTGAGAGGACTCCACAGTTAGAAAAAGAAGGAGGGCATGACAACTCTGTTGGGGGAATTTATAAAGGCTTCAAATCTTTATGACAAACATGAGAAATCTTAAACATGAATGTGAGGGGATTGGCATTTTTGCATTAAAACCAGTATTGGCTGAGAGTTTGGGAGTTGAATGTGAAGGAGACCAGGGCCAGCTGTTTTCTTCGATGCTCTAAGAGACATCCAAGGAACAAGGGGTCTGATATATGATCAACTGTTTCCCCACCAAGATCTAGTGGTGTTACTGCAGAAACATGTCCAGCCATGAGGTTTGAAGTTTGGCATCCTTGAGTGTTTTGTGTTGTGTTGTGTTTTGGGCATCAACCTGGCAACCCAATCCCCAGGCACCAACTGAGTGTTCCATCCAGGGAAGCACTGCTGGGCTTGGGTATCTGAGATTTCAATTTCATACAGGTCCACTGGTTGGGGCTGTTTGGGTGAGTGGGACATTAAAGCCAAAGGTCACTGTCATTTGTGGGTCTGCCCATCTTTTATCTGCCCTCTTTCATAGTCTTCTCAGAACTATTTGTGTATACTGTTGGTTAATCAACTTGTATGCATTTTGGTTGTTGGAGCCAGATTGTTTGAGGTTCCTGGCATTCAGCCATTCCATGTTCTTTTCAGTTGGCCATAGGGTCTCTTGGCCACAGTTTATTCTTATGCAGCACACTGTCATTTAGTGGTTAAACAGTAGCTGAGATGAAGCAAGAGCATCTTTTCCAGACCTCCTTCCTGTCTGCAACTTGTTATGATTTGAATCTCCTGAGTGGCAAAGGGGCAATGACTTGGCTGCGGATGGCTTGGGATTCAGCTGAATTGGCTCTACATGTCACCCCATAGAGTGGAAAGGGAGTCGGGGACTACAGAGAGCAAGAAAGTAGGCAAATAAGAGTTGTGTTTTGTTCTACATGACATGACAGCACCATTTTGCCTTACCTAAAGACAGTGGAACTGAACTGAGCTGATGGAGTCCACTTGTATGAACTAGGTAGCAATATTTTTTTTTCCCTCAAGGATGTGCAGAACAGCTTGTGAACATTTGTTTTTTTGGGGAGAAATGGTCTGTCTCCTCTCTTCTCTAAGACTGGGATGTGCAGGATCTATCAGGTAGGGAAACCATTTGGTGGGCACCCAGGGGCAACTTTATTGTGATCGTTCATTTCTAAGACTTGCCACTTGGGGATATGAGGTTGAAAGAAATGAGTCAGTTGAAAGAATGATGAAAGGCCAGAATGGAAATGGGAGTGGGCAGGTGAAGAAAGTCAGGTAGATGAAAAACAAGGACAGTTAAGGAGAGATTAGAGCAGGAAGGAGTAGAAATACTGTGAGGAATTTGGCAAGTCTGCTAAGTTGGCCAGTGAGTAAAACCAGAGGCAGAAAAACTGCAAAAAGCAGCGATGAGATGTTAGGTTTTTGTAAGCATTATTGCTGCTGCTGTTATTATGCTATTATTCTAAATATTGACTTGTAAAACAAATAAACATGTGTTTATACTTATAAATACTATGTTCTGATCTGAGTAGATGAGGCTAATCTCACCTCATGTGCTAAAAAGGAGAGTCTTGCGGTTCTTTCTAACTTAATAAGTCAAAGCAGGCAGTATTTTAGGGAGTCCTGAGAAAGGTCTGGACTCCATGTCCTCCAAGGGGAGGGGTGTTATAGCGTACCACTAATTGCACCACAATGTTGCATAGGCAGGATATGGAAAATCTTTGGTTATCTTGGCTCACTCAGCCAGGTACTTGTGACACTAGGGACCAAGGTAATAATCCCCTACCTTTCACTCAAGTAGGGTAGAATTCACCAAGCCCTGCAGGTTAATTCACCTGCTTGTCCTCAAAAGACTTTTGGCCCAAAACCATCATTATCATTGGCTTCCCACAATTTAAAACCAATAGCAGTTCAAATTTAGATTAAGATCAAGAATGGCATATTTAATAAACTGATCTGAGAAGATGTGTCAAAAGAGCTTTGTCTTTAATTCCTTCTTGAAGGTAGCAGTCTGGGATATCTGACACATATCTCCTGGCAGGCTGTTCTGCAGTATAGGGGTGACCACTGAGATACAAATCCTCTGGGTAGTTGACATTAACCTTGCAGAAGCAAACGTCAGAAAAGGATCCCCAGAGGACCATAGTGTGTTAGGTAGAATATGTGGACAAAGGTGTTTCTGAAGGTGTTTTAGACCTGAGCTTGGTATGGTGGTTAAGCACTGGGATTCTGGAGATCTGGGTTCTAACCTATTTCACAGGATTGCTGCTCTCAGGATGAAACAGAGAACCTTGTAGTCACACTGCATTCCTTGCAAGAGGCAGAAAGGTAGGCTATAAAAGTAATGTTCTGTTGTTGTTGTTGTTGTTGTTATATAAAAGAATAATAAAAAGGTAGGCACCCACACAGGTATTCTTCTCTACAGATCTCATTTTCTTAAAGTGAATGCATGTGGTCCAGAATGCAACCACATAAACACACCAAGAATCTTTTCTTTTTCTTTTATATTTACTGCAGTTGGTAACTTAGTGTCATGTAGCATTAACGGGTATGCTGTGGAGATTTGTGGATGACCTGAGTTCCAAAGCAAAGTATAATCTAGCTAGCTGGTGCTTTTTGCATCTCACCTTTGCAAAATAACAAAAGCAGTGGTGCCTGCTCCACAGTGGATTTGCGGAATTGACGCAATTACATGAAATGCATGTGGCACTGATGGAAGGTGCTATCTAAATGTTAAGGATCATTCAATTTCATTTTACCCTGATTTCAAAATTATTTAAATTTGAGGTTCTTAGAATAAATTGATACCAAATTTTATACTGGAAGCCTTTTTGGGAAGACAACAATCTTGGAACTACAACAAAGAGAACTCTGAAATAAACAAGTGTGTTCTGTTACTGGGTGGATTAAAATATAATAAATGTTTTAATGGAACTATACTGAGAATGTAGAAAAGCATTATAAATATTGACATGATTGCCTGAAAGCACATATAAAGGCAGTAAACAGACACTTCAAGTGGAGATTTACTTAACTCACAACTGGCCCTGGAATTTGTAGTGCTAGGAATTACAGCTGCATTCCTAGCAAAGTACTTACCTTGCTGCTGTAAGTCAAGGCTGACTGAGAAGCGTTGATCTCCTTCCATCACAATGGATATGGCTACAAGACAGAGAAGTCCCATGACGTTTTGGCTCCAGTTGGCCCACTGCGGGGATGTACAAGGAGTTAGTTCCATTTCATTTATGACCTTATCTTCCAAATGGGAATGCAATATGTGGCCAAACTTTATGAATACCTGAGCTTGTGAAGCTGCCACAGGGACAGGGGTATGCTTGAAAAATGCACGCAATTAAAATGTGTACCTCTTTAAAGACATATAGTGTATGCAGACACATAGCAAGCAATGGAGAAAGAATGAATACTTTTGAATCGGACATACTCATTCACTATGCAGAAAAGTACTCCATGGGCTTTTTGCGGAATAACAAAGCTCATACTTTAGTATAGATCAGCCAGAGTAACTTGGAAAGGTTCCGTAAGCTCTACGTTTGCTGATTTCCACATCCTAGCTGCTGTAACTCAATTTTAGATGCGCACACACACACACACACACACACACACACCAGACAGACAGACAGACAGACAGAGGGAGAGGGAAGAGAGAACTCCCTGTGACCGATTATAGAAATTCAAATGGGGTTGAATTAGCCCCCAATCCAAACTTAGCAGCAAAGAATGATAGCAAGAAAATATGGAGATGCAGTTTTGCATCTCTAGAAATGCCTGCTTTGAGACAAATCAGGATATACTTCCGCTTTGGGAGAAGTATATCCTGATTTGTCACAGGCTTTCTTATGTCCCTTCTGAATCTCATTTTGACATGCACAGAATCCCACAATGTGCCTCTTTCTCCATGCATGTTCAAAAGTAAACATGAACCAACCTGCAGTTAAAAGACATGTCAAAGACTGATGTGATGCTATCCACTCTGGGATGAAAAATAAAGGAAAGCTGAATGGATGTGTCATTACATAGAAATGTATAAAGCAAAGTACCAAATGCATGGAGATATGGCAAGCAAATGTCTGTGGAAATGCATATTTAAGAATGATAGATGCATTGTCAACCCACTTTAGGCTAAAAGGAAAATACGTATGTTAAAAAGAATTGGTGCCGGCAGGAAGGAGGGGCAGAAAGCAGTGGAATGAGATTGATCACCTCAGTAATGACTTAAATGTGGAGCAATATCTCCATTGTTACTTGTACATTTAAAGTAAACCTTTGTTTGTGACAGTAGCTCATTTTGGAGCTGTGTTATCAATTACTGCAGTTTCAGGAGCCTTTGCTGAACTTTGAAGTTTATTTTTTTCTTGCTAGGGCATTGCTGAATTTTCTGGATTTTTATCTATTCTTCAGGAGTGAGGGACTAGCAAAGTTCCCCAGGCCTTCCTGAAATCCACTTTTACACCCATTTCCCTATAAAACATTCAGCTCCAAGTTTGCCTTCCACTAACATTTCCTATCACCATATCTATCTACATGGAATGAGTTTACTGTGAAAAGCATTCCCCAGAGAGGCTCGCCTGGCGCCATCGTTATTTGCTTTTCGGCGCCAGGCGAAGACCTTTTTATTTAAGAAATATTTTAACTGTTAATTTATTATTGTGAATTTTAAATTGTTATATTGTTTTTAGCTTTGTGACTATGAGATGGGCCAGTTTTAGTTTTTAGTTTTAGTTTTAGATTGTGTATTGTTTGACATTGTTTTTTCTATGTGTTGTGAGCCGCCCCGAGGCTAGTTTGCAAGGGGGCAGCATAGAAATTTGTCAATAAATAAATAAAGCAGCAGCATGCAAATACTGGGTACATATCTGGTCAAGACACCTCAGGCAGGATATTGTAGATGTCAGAAAGGTGCTGAAAAGGGCAACCAGAGTGATCAAGGGGATGGAGCAACCCACCCTCCTAATGGGGCAAGGTTACGATGGCTGGTGCTGTGAGTAAGTTGAATAAGGGGTGGCATGACAAGGATAGAACATTTTGGCTGGCTGGATAGGGAGTCTCTTTTCCTCTTTCTCTTGTCAGAGTGGTCACCCTATGAAGCTGGTTGGTGGGAGATTCAGGCAGAGAAAAGGAAGTATTTCTTCACACGGTGCATCAACTGTGGTATTTGCTACCCCAAGGTGCTGTTCAGGCTGCCAACTTGGATGGCTTTCAGTGAGGAGCAGACACATTCGTAAAGGATAAGGTTGCCCATGGTTGCCAGTCCTGATGGGTATGAAGTGGCTCTAGTATGAGTTGCAATGTGCAAGTTGCTAAGAAGCACAATCAGGCTGGCACTACTGTAATCATGTCCTGCTGATGGGTTACCACAGGCATCTGCTGTGAGAACAGAGTGGTGGATGGGCCCTTGGTCAGATCCAGCAGTGTTTTCATCAAATTCCAGTTCATTGGACATTGCTTATTTTTACTGGAACCTATTTTTCTTCTATCCTGTGTTTCCGCCAAGCAGCTTAAGGTAGAGTCCATGGTTGTCCTTCACCCTTGTATGGTCACTGCAATTGTCCTGACCAGGAGTGCTGTCCTGAAGTCACATAATGGGCTTTCACAGGCTCTGTGTGTGTGAATGTGTGTGTGTGCGTGTGTGCAGGTGGTTGAGTGTAACTGGACACTTTGTGCCTTCCTTAGCCTGGGAGCACCAAATGCATTCTAGTGCAAGCCTCGTTATTTCCAACTGGCATGGGAATATTTTCAAGTGAAAATATCAATCAACATCAAGTGATGAGTTGGAAACAAAGGAATATTTTATTTATTTTATTTTATTTATTAAAACATTTATAGGCTGCCCCATCGCAACAAAGCCTTGGGGCAGCTTACAGCATATTAAAAACAGAGAAAATACAAATATTAAAATACTATATCCCACCTCCTCCCTTGGTGCATCTCGGCCAAACTAAATATAAATAAATTAAATACCCCAACCCCCCAAATAAATAAACAAAACCACCAAACATAATAACCTCAACCAAACCCAAACCAAACCAAAACAAACATTAAACATACATAACACCAAACAAAATAACTCAAACAAACCACCACTAACAATTAAAATAAGACTTAAATAAAAAGGTCTTCGCCTGATGCCGAAAAGCATATAATGACGGTGCCAGGCGAACATCTCCAGGGAGTGCAGTATTTGGGGGGGGGGGTCACACAGATGTGGGGCACAACCTTTTTTCCTCTGCAGGGGAGGGCAGGACATATTCCGATGGAGCAAAGCTCAGGGAACCAAGATTTAGGGTGGATGCCAGGAAGTATTTCCTGATGGTTAGGACTCCTGGGGTATGCATGTATGTATGTATGTATTTATTTTTCGATTTATATCCTGCCTTTTTCCTGCAAAGGGCTCAAGGCAGCTAACATCATTCTCCTCCTCCCTCTTATCTCCACAACAACAACCCTGTGAGGTAGGTTGGGCTGAGAGTCTGTGACTGGCCCAAAGTCACCCAGTTGGCTCCATGGCTGAGCGGGGACTAGAACCCAGATTGCCTGAGTCCCAGTCCCCTGCTCTTCACCACTACACCACACTGGAATGGGTTTCCATGGGAGGTGGTTGAGGCCCCATCAGTGAGGGTGTTCAAAGATAGGCTGGACATGCGCATGGTGGGCATGTCATGAGTGGAGCCATCTGGAGTCGGGGATCATACAAGACAGCCCAGGAGGCTCATTCTGACTCATCCTGTTTCTATGTTTCTACTTGCATGTAGCAAGTAGCAAGGAGAAAATGCACATGCGGTGTTGCTGTCAAAACCATTTGGAGATGTTTTGGAGCGTGCCTGTCTGTGTGTGTTTTCTGTGTATTTTTCACCTCCGTACCTTTGCAGCGCTACAAGTAGATGTGCTTGTACCCTTGACTGTGTTACATCCTAGCCTAGCTTATTGGTTCAGTGTGTTTGCATGTGGACAAACCAGTAGGGAAGATAGTGCTTTGTTTGCACCTTAAAATTTGGATGTCTCCAGCTTGAGGCAAGCAGGTTCTCTTTCACTCTTTGGGTGCATCCATGATTATAATTGGAGTTTAGAAACCCAAACTAACCCTGCAAGCCATTTTATATAGACAGGTTTTCAGAGACGACTACTTTAACCTTTTTTTAATGATTTGTTTTGACCCATGTGTATCACATCTTGTCAGGTTCTGATTTAATTGTTCAGTATTCTGATCTTAGGGACTGCAGGTGGTGCAGTGGTTTAAACCGCTGTGCTGCTGGGCTGGTTGATCGAAAGGTCGCCGGTTCGAATCTGCACATGGGGTGAGCTCCCGTGCGCCGTCCCAGCTCCTGCCAACCTTGCAGTTCGAAAGCATGCAAATGCAAGTAGATAAAAAGGTACCACTTCAGTGGGCAGGTAACAGCGTTCTGTGCACTTCGGTGTTTAGTCATGCCGGCCACATGACCACGGAGACTGTCTGCGGACAAACGCTGGCTCCCTCGGCTAGGAAACGGAGATGAGCACCGCCCCCTAGAGTCAGGCATGACTGGACGTAACGTCAAGGGGAAACCTTTACCTTTACCTTTATTCTGATCCTTTTGGTTAAGTGAACTGGGCCTTCCTGTGAAAAAGATGGGGCAGCTTTTAGATAGGTAATCACACACAATTTAATGCATAGAAAAAATGCAGGAATTATGAACTGGAGCAATTACCGAACACTCATTTCTTGCTTCCTGCTTAATGCCTAGAGTGGTGAGACATTCTTCTCCTTCCTCAGTCCATTTCCTGCCTACTTTTACTTCTTCTGCATGTCCTTTGATTTTATCGTTAGGAGAGCAGTACTGCACCACTGATTTCTGTGCAGCAAGTATTTGTCAGCACTCGCAGAGCAGTTGCTGGACCATTAGATGTAGCCTTTAGAATTTCCTTCTTCCTCAAGGGGAAGGCAAGGGGCAAAAGGTTGCCTGTTCCAGTAAGAAGTAATTCTGCAGTATGTACAGAGTGAACCCAAACTTATACTGAGCACATTCAAACCACAGGCATTAAATAGCTGCCAACCTCAAGACAAGTGATTGCTGATCAAACAGTCCTGACTTTACAATCTACCTTGCAGCAGGTTTCATCAAGTCCCAGTTTCCTTTGTACACATTCATGGACAGTATGGGGGCTTGTGCTCATCCACTTAAAAAAGAAAAGAAAAGGTAATGCACTCCCTCACTCCTTCCAAGGGCTTCAATTTCATTGCGTATTGCTCAAAACAATGTCTGCTCATTTTACAACTGTCTAATTCCTCACACATCTCCTTCTGGAAATGGAACCCTCTGCTTTGGAAAAGGCAGATTGTTCTGTTGGCCACTTGAAAAGACATGCAGATAGGTGGTATTTATGGGCAGCTCTGACTATTATGGTTGCTGTTTCTAGAAATGTTCAGATATATGCCGCTCCAAATGCAATCAGTCTTCTGCCCAAACATTGCATTGTGACTGTATGATTTTTCCAGCTCTCAAATAACATGCCAAAGAAATATGTATTTTGCAGTTAAAATAAATTATGCAGATTATGTTCCTTGTTGCTTTGCATAATTCTGCTATCATTAGTCAGCTTTACAGGTTTGGAATAAAAGGAGGTAGCATGAAAACAGAAGATAGAACAGGTATGGTTGGGGCAGTGTAATTCTGTGGTAACTGGAAACTTGGACTTTATTTAACTGGGAAGCTTAAATTATACAGATTATAAATGCAGGCAGTAGAAATAGCTCAGGAGAAAGTGTAAAGGACATCTTGGGACCATAAAAATGTCAATGGTTCCATACTTTATATAACCAGAATCCTCCTTGTCTGTCAGTCAGTCAGACTGTCAGTCTGTCCTTCTTTCCCAAAGTATTCCCTCTACTGACCTTTTCAGATAAGGCCATATTGATGAGTAAGGTTGTTTTCCTCTGTATAGACTGAATAATCATTTTCAAAAGCATTTAAATTACTGCTGTTTATGCTATGCTTTATCTCACTACTGGAAATTCACACCTGCATATGGAGAAATAGCCAATGGTTTGGTCCTCCTCTCCTCTCCTCTCCTCTCCTCTCCTCTCCTCTCCTCTCCTCTCC
>JAIXND010000674.1:15601743-15661976 GCA_023646645.1 Varanus salvator macromaculatus | reverse complement strand
CCTCTCCTCTCCTCTCCTCTCCTCTCCTCTCCTCTCCTCTCCTCTCCATATGATGATGGAATATGGAAGCACATACTTTTTGAAAAGTTTCTCTAGGAGGACTGTGCCACATTGTCCCTTGTACTGCAGTGTCATCTCCGCAGGAACAGTCATCGTAAATAACTGCTGGATTATGTACCAGACATTTAATGCTAAACCATGGCTGGTTAGGTGCAAATCTTGCCGAGAGCAGGGTCACATCCTGTTCAGCTGTTCCAGCAGTGAACTGTTATGGGAAATATACTCTTGTGTCACCTGCCTGCTTTTAGAGATTATGCACACAACTTTGGAAGCAATTAGCTGTGTAACTGTGGGCATTAGTCAATTGTCTAAAGTAGTTCTTTGCCAGAAGAACAAGAAGAAAAACCTTGGTCTTACATGGTAAACCCGCTGTTCCTGCAATAGCTTTCACCAGCACATCTGCAGAGATTAATAAATTCCCTGAAGGAAAAGCACAGTCTTTGTTTCATTCCAAGCTGTTCTTATTAGAAAAGTCTTATGATGTCTAAATGAATTGTTAAGTCAGAGAGTGAGTCTTCCTGAGATTAGCATGAAAGGGATATTTCTGTGTCTTTCCCCACCTCCCCAATCCCTTCTGTTCTCCAGCAAAAAAGACAAAACAGGACAAACTTAATCCTTAAGCTTCAGTGGCTAACAATTACAACTCTATGCAAACTAGTTACAGCCAGCGCCCTCCCCACCCCCAGCCGCAGGTCAATTCCTGAAAGGTTGTACATAATAACTGCAAACAACAAACATAGAACAGCAGCAATCACTGTGTTGTGAAAGGGCCCCACTTAAAATTCTGTCATCTACCATCACGTGTGCTTCTCATTTTTAGAGGGGACTTGTACTCTTGCCATGTCAGTTTCTGAACAGTGGGGTGGGTCAAGGGGGGAATCACTTTCCATTCATAGAAATAATGTGATGGCATAAGGAAATCTAGCCATGCAGGGATTGAATTAAATTCTTCAGATTAGAAGCAGATGCTGACCGTCTCTCCCATGGCAAGACAAGCCATTGTTCGGTGTAGTTTTTAGTGCTCTCTCTCACACACACTCTCTGTGGACATGTGTACACCTCAGGGGAATATGTGTCAGCTAGCTTGTTGTTCATCTTTGGTTCCCACTGCTGCATATTTTGTGATGCAGAGTGAAGAAGGGGAGGATCTAACAGGAGAAACCAGGAGCTGACATTCCCTTTGGACAGACTGGCTACAGAGATATGGCAGCATGGCTTAAAATAAGAGGCAGGGGGCCTACTTTCCAGCACCACCAGCCTATTCCCAGAAATCCATATTGTGGGCCAACTCTTCTGATAGATGAATCCAGAACCCTGAGCCACCAGTGGTGACCTCATTCCACAGTCATTAGTTTGGTGGATTAGATCAAATGTCTAGTAACATTTATGCCATCTCTCATTGTCTAAATCTTTATTCAATTTAGATACATTTCTTTGATATTTTCAGAGCTGGCTCAAGACATGGCATTCCTTGCCACTGATTAGTGATCCTTACACTGCCTTCTTTACAGGCAGTGGTTTACTGGGGTCTCATGTGTAGGTCTTCTCCATCACCTGCTACCTGTTCATTTCAGTGGAGTCACTTGGGATTGAGCTTGAGCCCTTCTCCATGCCAAGCATGTGCTCTTCCACTGAACCACGGTTCCTGCCTGTGGGGTAGCCACCAAATGATCCCTCCTATTAAAGAGAGCTGCGATTCTTTTTCTATAAAGGAGGTCTGTTCTTCCAGCTTATTTTAATACATAAATACGTACAAATCCAATGTTGGTGCTGCATTTTGATTGAGTTGACCCTGTGCCATAGACCAGAGAGGCAGGGCTGGGCAACTTTGAACAGTGAGGGCCAAATGCTGCCCCCTTGTCACACCATGGTCTGGGCCCCAAGTCTATTCTAACACTTTGTAGTGGTCTACCATTCAATTTGATCAGCAATGCACAACCTTTGCTTCTCAAAGCAAGCAAGGAAGCCAACACGAAACACCAAAAAACAAAAAGGAAGAAAAAGAGGGGAAAGGACAGGGGAGAATAGAAACAAGGGGAAATGGAGGGGGGGGGAAATGGGGAGGGGAGGGCAATGGAGGAGGGTAGTGGAGGAAAGAGCAGTCCAGGGTCACTATGCAGCCTGTGGGCCATAGCTTGCCCACCTCCAGCTTAGCCCATGCTACTTCAGGACATTCGTATCTCAGGGAAAAAGAACTGCATGATTATAGTTGTCATGAAGAATGTTGACCTGCCAGTAAATCTGTCAAAAAGTTTGCCACAAGGTAACATGCTTCCCACTTCTCAATCTTGAGGACTGAAGTAGGTCATTTTCGCTGTGAAAGAACACTTAGTTGCATTATGTAGGCTGTTTCATGAATGCCAGCCACTTCTTTCCTCCCCTAGTGAGTAAGAACAGTACAACTGCATGACGCTTTTATAACATGAAGTTCTAATATTCAGGAAATCAATATTTCCCTTGAGCTTTTCTACTTGAAGCCATTACTCTGTTTTGTTGCGCTTCATTTCAACTTTCTAAAATTAGTCTGCAAGGATGTACAATAATGCCCATTATTGTCTTTGCTTATGCATGCATTTCTTGCATTTGTTAGTCACCCTGTAAGCCAATATCTCTGGGCAGCAAAGAGTTAAACAGTTGCAAATGATTTAGTAACATAAAAGCCATAAAAGCCAATAGAAGCCAATCAGAGAAGGCCCAGCATTAAAAGTAAGCTCAATCCCAGCTGTCATGAAATGACCAAAAATATGCCAACTTCTACAGAAGCAGATGCTAAAATATTGATATCAATGTTTAAAATTTTGCTAAAATGGTCTTAATATGGCGTTAGCTTGAGCAAATGAATGTAAAAGCCCCTGCCCCTGTTCCTATGGAGAGGGGCAACCGTCCCTATGGAGGCAACCGTCCCTATGGAGAGTATTGAAGAGGCACGGAGCCACTAATTACAAGGCCTTCTCTCTTGAAGCCATCTACCATATTTCAAGATGGCTTTCAAAGCAGGGCCCTTGGCAGTGGCTACAGGACTTATACAATGAGGTGAACCTTTAGTTAAATGAGATCTCAACCTCTATTAACAAGGCAAAAATGATCAATGTAAAATGTTCACAATGAGCTTTCCTGTATGAGGCTTTTATTGTGCACTCCTCATGCATGTGTGTTAAGTTATAGGTTATTTCAATTCCATTGTGACCTTCCTGTGTGCTTCTGTTTTTCATAGGATTTTCAGTGAGGGGTTATTTTTGTTCATTTGTTTTTAAAGAACAGGAACTTTAAGCTATTATTTCTAAAAGGGGAAGAATACTGTTTCCAGGTTGTGTTCTATTCCTCTATACCACAGTGCCACCTAGAGATTATATTGTGGAAAAGCAGGAACAGAAGTGCTGTTTCTCTAGTGCTTAGATCTCACGTGACAAAACCAAAAGTAAATATAAGGTGCAATCTTCTGACCCTTTGGCATTCTCCCAGAAGCCAGGAGATAGTGGGATCCTCCCTGCATAAGTGTTGACAGTGTTCTGGCTCTGGAAGGGAAGAGTCAGATAGCTGATTAGAAAGGGTCCAGAAGAGGGCAACAAAAATGATCCAGGATTTGGAAACAGTGCCCTATGAGGAGAGACTGAGAGAACTGGGCATGTTCAGCCTTGAGAAAAGAAGACTGACAGGGGACATGATATTCCTCTAGAAGTACTGTCACAAGAAGATGGTCAAGATCTCTTCTTCTGATGCCAGAGTGTAGGGCACAGAATAACCAATTCAAGCTGCAACAGCCCAGATTCTGGCTAAATATCGGGAAATTTCCTCACTGTCAGAGCAATATGACAGCCTAGAGAGGTGTTGGGCTCATCCAATCTACAGAGATTTGAAAAGAAACTGGGCAGTCATCTGAGTGGGATGGGGAAATTGGTGTCCTGCACCAGCAGAGGGTTGGACCTGATGGCCTTCATGGCCCCTTCCAACTCTACTCTTCTATGATTCTATGACTTTCCCTCACAAGTGGCATGCAAAGAACCTTACCAGGTGCCACCTGTGTTGGAAATCCAACCTTGGATAGGGGTGAAAGGGATGGTTCTGCTGGGTGGCCAGAAGTCTAAAGAGCTCAAGATATTTATTTATTTATTTATTTATTTAAATATTTATATGCCGCCCCTTGCAGCAGCCTCGGGGCGGCTCACAACATTAAACAAATATATTATTAAAAACATATACCAAATTTAAAAACTGGCCCATCTCAGGTTATCATATAAAAACATACAACAAAAATAAATAACAAGTTTAAATTAAACTTCAATTAACATAAATTAAACATAAATTAATTAAACATAAATTAAACCAAAACATAAACACAAATTAACAATAATATTAATTAAAATATTGTCTAAATAAAAAGGTCTTCGCCTGGCGCCGAAAAGCAGATAACGACGGCGCCAGGCGAGCCTCTCTGGGGAGCGCATTCCATAGATGGGGCGCCACCGCTGAGAAAGCCCTCCTCCGGGTACTCACCCTCCTAATATCACGCACGGAGGGTTCCCGGAGGAGAGCCTCTGCCGCTGATCGTAAGGGGCGGGAGGGCATATATGGTCGCAGGCGCTCCTTTAGGTAGCCAGGGCCCAAGCCGTTTAGGGCCTTATAGGTAAGAACCAACACCTTGAATTGGGCCCAGACTTCAATGGGAAGCCAGTGGAGCTGACGGAGAACTGGGGTGATGTGAGAACCACGCCCAGTCCCCGTCAGTACCCTGGCAGCTCTATTTTGCGCCAGTTGAAGTATCCAGACCGTCTTCAAGGGAAGCCCCACGTAGAGCGCGTTACAATAATCCAACCGGGAAGTCACCAACGCATGTGTCACTGTCGTCAGGCAATCGAGTTCCAGGAAGGGACGCAGCTGATGTATCAGCCAAAGCTGTTGGAAGGCGCTCCTCGCCACTGCTGACACTTGAGCAGTCAAGGTCAGCTCTGGGTCGAGGAGCACTCCCAAGCTGCGGACCCTGTCTTTCAGAGGGAGTGCAACCCCATTCAAGACTAGGGTCAGGTCCCCTACACTGTAGCCCAACCCACCTACCAACAGGACCTCCGTCTTGTCTGGATTGAGCCTCAGTTTATTGGCCCTCATCCAGCCCATTACCTCGGCCAGGCACCGGTTCAGCACAGCCACCGCCTCACCTGGATCGGTGGAAAACGAGAGGTAGAGCTGGGTATCATCCGCGTACTGATGATTCCGCAGCCCACACCTCCTGATGACCTCCCCCAGTGGTTTCATGTAGATGTTAAAAAGCAAGGGGGACAAAATGGAGCCCTGCGGAACCCCATGGCATAGCTGCCATGGCGCAGAGCCATAGTCCCCCAGCACCACCTTCTGGTATCGGCCATTGAGATAGGAGTGGAACCACTGCAGAGCAGTGCCTCCAACCCCCAATCCCGCCAGCCTCTCCAGAAGGATACCATGGTCGATGGTATCGAAAGCCGCTGATATGTCAAGAAAGACTAACAGGGACGCACTCCCCCTGTCCCTCTCCCTGCATAGGTCATCGTACAGGGCGACCAAGGTGGATTCAGTGCCAAAACCGGGTCTGAAGCCGGACTGAAATGGGTCCAGATAATCAGTTTCATCCAAGAGTGCTTGGAGTTGTCCCGCCACCACCCGCTCCAGCACCTTACCCAAAAAGATATGAGACACCTTGAGCTTCTGCCAGCTTCCTTCCTTTTCTTTTGATGCCACATTGATAGATAGGCTCAAAAGTCCCTGTAATGATGATCACAGGTCAGGAGGAGGAGGATGTGGATGGAGAGGAGGATGAGATCACCTGCTCCACTCACCTTATTGAGCACTGGATGATCAGAATCTTCTGAGGCTGCATTTAGTCAATTAGAATGTACCCATGGTGGATTGACAGCCTGATTTAGAAAAGCTGTATTTCTGATTCCTGTTACAACCCTAGTTGTCATATTCCACATGGACAGAAGTTTTCAAATCTCCTTCAAAGAAGGGTTCAAATCACCTTCAAAGACAATGTACTGCATAGTCCAAACTGGAGGATGCCAGCTCATGGACCACCGAAAACAGGTTATACCAGGTTATCCACTCCCAAATAGACCCTCCAACCCCCAGCTGTGAATGTGAATGTTTAGGAGAATGTAACATACTCTGGAACAGTTGAATGTCTGAACAGAAAATACATCTATTGACTAAAACAGGAAAAAAACAGAAAAATATTAACAATAATTTATTCTAGTTTGGATTGCTCATCAGTCTTAACCATAGATAATTGGGCAGGCTATGTGGAGAACCATCATCTAATCTTAAAACCATCCTTTCAGGTAGTTGAAGATATTTCATTGTCCTGACTCTCAACCATACTCAAAAGTGGTCTGTTCTGATTCTCCATTAAGCACTAAAAAGTTCTGAGGCAGGAAAAGTGACCCCTTCATGTAAATGCCCCACTTCTTCCATGATAATGGATCTTCATCTGACATCCCACAGTCTGGGAAGGGTCACTGAATGCTGGTTCATTTGATGCAATGAAGGCTCTCTCAGATATTTGTAGCAACCTATTTTTAACCATTATAACTCAATTGTGCATCATTTTGTTGTTTCACATATTACGGAGTTTCCAGACAGTCAGATAGATAATACTGGCCTTATCTCATACAGAAAATGACAAGATGTCTGTCTGAACAGTGTAATGGATCTGTGTGACACTTTATTATGCCTCTTGCATCATTCATTGCAGTTGTTTATTTACTCTGGTAATCCAATTTAGACCCTTCTACCACGTCTTGTATGGTGGAAAGAACTTTCGTTTTCCTGTGAGACAGATTAGTGCACTTGGTTTTGCTAGACAAGCTTCTGTCATAAAAGTAGTGGATCTACTTAGATATACTAGTTGCGTAATTAATAATAAAACGAAGAACCAGTTCCTTCACAAGCAGTGCATTTCATCTTTCAATGGTCAGGGTATGTCCTGCACATTTTCTTGTCTAACCAAGTTGCCCAGTGTAAATTGAAGAAGACTTTGGGCAGTGATTGTTCAGCTCATAATCGGCTCAGTCTTCCCATGCTCCCTCTCTGGAGTCAGGCTTTCTTGGACTGGAACTGACCATAAACCCTCTGGTGCCATCCACTATCCACTTAGAACCTCTCTCCCCTTTCCAAAGTTAATTTATGAGAAGAGAGGAAAAAAACCTGGTTACAAAGAGGTCTGGCAAGAATGAGAAAATCCTCATTATTCCTTTTCAGTCTTCATCTCCTCGGCGGTTGTAAGTGCTTCTGAACACTCCCAGAGCATCCATTGGCGCTCGTAAACTGCCAGCTTCATTTCCTCCTGGCTCAACCGGTCTTTGCAGTGCCAACACAAAGAAACATGTGAAAGGCACTGAGTCAAGCACACAATACACCTCACAAATAGGAAGTGTCTGGGATGGGTTGCCGATTCCCTAATATGCGAGTTATGAACCACCATTACAATGATTTTCCCTTCCCTAATCTTGGGCTATTGTCTAGAGCCAATCGGTTCAGCTGGACTAACTCCCAATGGTTGAGAGCAACTAATGTAATGAATGCTAATATTAATGCAACACAGAACACACACAGTTTGCCCTGCAAAGTACTGGAAAAGATGGTTAGCAATGAGCAAGCTATCTTTCTAGAAAAGTTGTTTGCCATTAGAGCAGATACCATGAGAAGCTTCTAATCAGTTCTGTAATTGGGAAGCCTTTATTCCACAGGGATGAAGGTGGTTTGTTCTGCTCTTTCTCTTTTATATTCTTTGCACAGGAAAAGGCGGCACCTTTCTCTGCAGTGATTCTGAAGCTGGCTTGGGCCACAATCTGTAGCGAGCAGTTTCCACATTCATTTAGCCCAGGAACTGTGTTGAGTCACCTTTGCTAAGCTGGAAAGGGGTGGGCCTGCAGCAGGATGGGAGACCACATGTGGAAGCAGAGCAAGGGATTGGACTCAGGGGCCTTTATAGCCCCCATCCAACTCTACTGCTAGTCTAGCCTGGTCATGACTTCACCATTCAGAAAAGGGGTGGAGCCTATTTCATGATGGAGGGCATGCATTCCCAAGGGACCCAGCATGATGAAATATTGGACTAGTGTGTGTGGGTTTGGTTGGTGGGCTGTCCCCCCACCGCACCATTTAATGTATTCCCTAAGTGAATGACATAATTACAACCTATCAGCCCACTGGTCAGGAATGCCAGTGGTTCCTTAAAACCCCTGGGTGTTTGAGGAGAGGAGTGCCTCCTATTTCCTGGTAGCAAGAAGATGCAGAGATTCTCCTACCCATTAAGCCTGCACACCCATTGTGTCCTTCATTTGAAAATAACTGCTTTACAGAACTTGGCTTTTAACAACTGGTGTCTGCTCTGGCCTGTTGCATCATACTCTCCACCCTTCCTCATCCATTTAGAGTCCTTCAGAAGGAAAATATTTTCCTTTTTGTAGTGCCTGCAATGATTAACACTGAACCAGGTGATGAATGCAGACAAAAGGGTGGCAATTACAATTTCATTAATCACTTAATAATTAGGTCTATGACTCAGTTGTGACTTCAGGCATTTGCATCCAAAGGAATTCAGGAGAAATTCCTCTTCATCACAGGGTCATGAGCCCTGACAAAGGCCTGTTGCTAACAATAGATCTAATCATTCTGAGATGCCCTACAATTAACAGGCTGTGAGCTAAAGGATACACAGCCCTGGTCCCACAAGACCAAAAGAAGGAACTTCTCTCTTTACTCCACTGATTTAACATTAAATGTCATCCATTAAATCCTCATGTCTCTGGAGGTTTATAAATGTTTGAAGCCTTTAATAAACCCCACTCAATGTGCTCTCTGAAATCAGTAGCAGCAGGCCAATCTCCTGTACAGAGGGACATTTGTTCTCTGGGTCATAAAAGAATCAATTTTGTTTTAAATCCCTTTGTATTTTAAGTCTTATGCATGTAAAAGTCAAGCATGCATTTTACAAGGAAGCAACCACAGATTATAGACAAATTAACAGCACAAGAAGAGCTCTGCTAGGTTGGGTCAAAGCTCCTTCTAGTCCAGTCTGCTGCTTGCATCTAGTGCTAGGCTGAAGCATTTAGCCTGTGTATTTTTCCGTCTGTCCGTCCATCCATCCTTCCTTCCTATTAATGTAGTTTAACACTGCAGGTTGTGGAAGTGGACTAAATGCCACTGATGATTAAATTGTGGGGTATGGGTAGACATGCAATTTTAAAGCTCCCCCCTCATTCCCCCTATCCCCTTGCATTAATGCTTGAATATGAGATTCTGAATATTGCTCTGTGAACACAAATCTTACTTGCCTGGGAACCCTCCAAGAGCATTAGCCAGAACAGAATATCCCATTTGGAATTATACATCTTTTTCTTTTATCTCTATTCAGTTTAATTTACATTTTTTCAGCACACAAAGCAGTGTCAGGAGATCCACCAGTTCCACAAAAACCTGGAACCACGTTCCATCAAGGTAATCATTAGAAATAAAACCAACAGTGCCAAGATCCAAACACCTGGGCTAATCTGGTTGTTTCTTGGTGTGAGGACCATCAGGTAACTATCACTGTTGCAGGAATTCCATCCTGGAACATTGCTCACATGCATTCCATTAGTTACCATCATCCAATATGTAAATATATAAAAACCCCTGAACATGAGGGCTTTTCCAGCTGGGTTTACATTGATAAACCTCCATGAATTTGTCTGTTCCTTGGTGTCATAATCCAAGCATGATCAGAACCTGCTGCTTTGGAGACAGTAATGCATGGTATGGAAACCTCTGGTGTCATAGGGTGACAGGCATTAAGAACTGATCAGTGCAAGATGCCTAGAAGGTCAGTAAAGAGATCCTTGCAGATGGAGATAGTAATAAAGACATATTAGTAATACAAAAATAAATGAATTGTTCAGAGTGTTGCAGAAGCCACTTCTATATCCATAAATAATGCTCGAAGCTTGAATCTCCTGACTTGCAAAATTTATGTATGCATCTTCAGTATTTTGAAACTTCCTGGTATGGACACCCCTTAAATAGTTTGGAATTTTGATTTTTCTTTTTCAACTGTATCTTGAAAAGAAGTAAAGATTTTGGTCACAGTTAAAGTTAGTAATTGTGTAATTATTATTGTGTAATAAGGATGAATCTTCATGCATGTTGCAGCTTAGAATACTAAAGAAAGACCTTTTGCATGAGGTGGATGCCAAAATGTGCAGTCCTGCTGTGGTTTGCACAGATCATGTGAGAACTATGCAGCTTCAAATTGCGCAAAGAATTCAATGTTTATACATTTACACAAATTATGTAGGTTTATGCATATTTTGCCATTTACATTTTTTTCTTACCATTTTTTAAAAATGCAAAAACTGAAGTCCATAGATGGAAAAAGTGACTAGATATGCTTCCAGTCAGCAAGAAGTGGGAAACAACCACTTCTTGGAAGTGGGAAACAACCCTGCTGAACACCAGTGTACTCCCCACACTGCACATTTCTAGCTGTTGGAATCAGGAAGAATCGATCCAAGTTCATTTCTAACAACATTTTCAACTTCCCATGCTCAACCCCACCCAATTCCTAAGAACAGTTCAGCTACTTTCTGCTGTTGGGCCTAAACACAAAATGCATCATAAGAAACTTCCCGGATTCTTAGAATTCTCCTGAGCAGAATGGCCATGTCCACTTCTTTTTCGGTGTTTCCAGTGTCTGCTGTTCCTTCCCTGTTTGAGGGATCAGCCATGGAATAACTCTTGGCTGCTCTACCGAACTCTCCCTTAGTTTAACATCATGCTTGGATTGCTGGTTGTTTGTCCAGGCTTTGTTCTTGGTGCAACCTGCTTCCACTGGGGTGACCAGCTCAACAATCTTAATTCTGCAGTAAAACAAAATCGATGTCTCACTCATTGGGTTTGGGTACATTTCAGATAGTGGAAGTGTTCTTTGATATCCATCCCTCATTGGGAGTGTGACCTTGTACAGACATCCTTAGCACACATGTCATTTGCATGGTGGAGTAGTAGGTAAGCCATCTATCCATCTTCAATATGTAATATGCGTTGCAATTAGATTTATATGTTGATTGTTTGGTGGAATGTGGGGTGATCCCTCTTCCATATCTTAGAAGTGTGTGTGATATGGGTTTTATTTGTTTATTTAAAAATTTATAGGCCGTCCCATCGCAACCAAGCCTCGGGGCGGCTTACAACATAATTAAAAGCATACAAAACAGTACAAAAGTTAAAATACATCCTCCCCCCCCCGGTGCATCTCGGCAACAAAATCACCAAATAAATAACTCCTCCTTCTATTCTTCTGTGCATATGTTTGGATATTTTTCCCTCCATAAATTACAGCTGGTATTCTGTTTTTTATTCTTTCTTGGTATTTCACAATAATGTTGATATTGTGACTTCTTCTCCCCTGAGTTTATTTTTCATTATCTCTGGGTGCTGTTCCTAGAATGACTTGGCTTCAAACTATCTGGGTGAGAATACAAAGATTTCAATAAAAGTAATTTTTGTGTCAAGACTTGGGGACGTCAGAGGCTGTAAATTTGATTTTATTGCTAACCTTGTGCCAAACAAGTACTTGCTGGTCTGTGCAATTTCTTGCTGGTAGTTTTTCAGTTGCTGTTTAAACAATTACGTGCATAATTTCTATGGGGAAAAAGAGGAACCTGGCAATCTTCGCCTTTTCTTTCTTTTTTAGTTCCTGTGTTAACTCTCTGTGTGCTTTTCTGAACATCTTGGAAAGACCTTTATAAATGCCTTCTTTCCAAAACTGGATATGAATCAGAAGGGAGAAAAATGATCAAAGTGTATAAAATAGCACTGAAATATAATTTTGCACTGATAGAAAGTGTGATGAAAATGTCCTTCATTAAAATACATTTGTTTAACAGTTCAGATGATCAGATACCAAGTGGCTTTAAAAAAAAACACTTTCAGAAAAAAATATTCAACTGGGCAGTAGAACAATTGGGAAGAAGATTCTAGGGGATTCAACTCTCTAGCCTATAGAGTTGAAGCCAGGGAGATAAGTCCATGAAGTAACAGAGTTATATACCTGGGCACTCCCCAACTGTGTGCTGCCTCCTTCAGGGAAATGTAGATGACAGACCCTCCCTTCAGAGTCTATGGGTGACTCGGTGCAGGAGCCATTCTTGCAAGCTGGCTCTCTCCCACACTAGAGACATTTGAAAAGAAACTGGACAGCCATCTGAGTGGGGTGGTGTAACGTGGTGCCCTGAAATAGCAGGGGGTTGGACCCAAAGGACTTCATGGCTCCTTCCAACTGTACTATTCTATGATTCTAAATTCCAGTAGGCACCTTCCTTCTGAAATGGTGGGCTCAGTGTCTCCAATTCTGACATTTGTGTTTGCTTACACAGTTCTCCTCCTAAGCGTAAGGCATTTCCACACTAGCAGATACTGGGATGGTAGCCTTGCAACTATTGACAAAGTAGCTCAGGTTTACATGTTGAACCCCATTTTTTCCAGATGAACAAGTAACAACATCTTAAGATCTGATGGTACTACCATTCCTACAATCTCTCTTCAATATTCAACTCCTGAAATGAATGGCAATGTTCTTTTTGGTATCTATTTCTATCATATTGATCTGAATGTGCACAATATCTATGATTTATACAGTATCCCAGCTGGGGTTTAGGCTTTGCCCCATTCTTATTAATTTCACTGAACTTGAATATTCAAGATAGAAGAGCAAAATAGAAAACTTTGCAATGATAAAGAATCAAAGTCTTGCACATCTTTAAAGGATGATACTGTTGAACTACAGAATTTAAAAGATTTGGGGTTTCATTTTCAATAAAGTTTTGATACATGATTTGGGGCCAGGTGTTATTAGACATATAGAAGCCCCATTGAGTTCAAATGACCTGTCTTAAGGTTGGCTGCACCTGCATCCAGCCTACCACTTTATGTCAGGAACTATTTGACTGAGCATTCTTGGATGATTCCCTATCAGAGTTACACTTTTTACCGTAAGGTCAAACTTAGAAATATATATAACTTTCTGATGTATTAAATATTAACCAAATTCATTCATTAAATATGATGTAAAGATAGCTTTCAAGCACATCAAATGAAATATAAATTTCCTGACCATATATGCATGTGTGCACGAACACACACAAAATCTGTGGCATACAAACACTTATATACAT
The DNA here is from genome assembly GCA_023646645.1 of Varanus salvator macromaculatus. NCBI lineage: Eukaryota > Metazoa > Chordata > Lepidosauria > Squamata > Varanidae > Varanus > Varanus salvator. Next base: position 15,648,735 of record JAIXND010000674.1, on the reverse strand, counting down.
TTCCAGAAGCTGAGGAAAAATAACACAAGAACAAGAAATCTCTTTGCACCCAAGTCTACATGCAGAATTGTTAATCAGATTTCAATGGAATTTAGAACTTCACTTGGGGGGTGCTTTTAAAATTGCCCATATTAAACACTATTTAGACATTATAGCCTACATTTTTCATGTATTCATTCAAAGCTGCTCACTGGAACACAAATTAAACAGTAAGACAATGATAGAAACAAGTGGAACATTTCCATAGTTAGCGGTAAAGATGGAAGGATTTTATCTGATCTGTTTCCATGTTTTGTGGAATGTCAGCATCTTATTTTGTTCCCTGCTCTTTGGATATTCCCTTCTTCAGAAAGCACACAAAACTGTTTATTGTAATTTGCGTAACTTTTCTGGTATGCAATATGTTGTGTATTTTTCTCAATGCTACACAGTGAATATTGAGAAGTTAGCAAAGAGCTATAAATATTAGCTGCATTTACATATGATTTCAGAAAGTTAAAAATGCCACACAATCAATGGAATCCACTCAACTCCAGATTTAGTGCTTAGCTACAGAAAGCACAGGATGAGTTTTTAAAAAATGTGAAGCCATTGGTTTATTTTGGATTCCTCTGATATGCCTCAGCCTCAGAATCTCCAAAACATAGAAAGCCCTGTAAGGAAAACTGTTCTACTGGGTTCTTCCCTATCCTCTCATGATCATCTTTTCTTCTTCCTTCTTCATTCCCACAATTAAATAAATTGTAGGGAATTAATTTATGCAATCTCTCAGTCTGGCATAGATCGGGATTTATTTGATGTCCAAATTAGTAACAGAACTTCCCCTGACCATTTTTTAGACGCAGTGAAATGAATTATACTTTTCTTATGAAATATTTTAATATATGAATGAGTTTTAACTATTGTCTATACAAGAATTGTATGTGTATTTTACATCAGCTGCATCTTATAGGTCAGTCATATTTTATATTGCTACTGATTGTTGTATTTATTAGGTATTTATTATATTGTAAGCCGTACAGAGATGATCAGTATAGGATGGGATAAAAAAATCCTAATTAAGAAAAAAATCTGTTGTTACTGGAAGAGTGGGATAGAATGTATCGTAAAAATAATTGCAAATGGGTAAGCGCTCACAAGATTGTTGTTGTTGTTGTTAGTCGTGAAGTTGTGTCCGACCCATCGCAACCCCATGGACAACATTTCGCCAGGCCTTCCTGTCCTTCACCATCCCCAGAGTCCACTTAAGCTCACACCAACTGCTTCAGTGACTCCATCCAGCCACCTCATCCTCTGCCGTCCCATTCTTCTTTTGCCGTCTATTGTTCCCAGCATTAGACTCTTCTCAAGGGAGTCCTTCCTTCTCATTAGGAGGTCAAAGTATTTGAGTGTCATCTTCAGGATCTGGGTTGATCTCCTCTAGGATTGACCGGTTTGATCGCCTTGCTGTCCAAGGGACTCGCAGGAGTCTCCTCCAGCACCACAACTCAAAGGCCTCAATCCTTCAGTGCTCAGCCTTCCTTATGGTCCAACTTTCACAGCCATACATTGCAACTGGGAAAACCATAGCCTTGACTATACGCACTTTTGTTGACAGGGTGATGTCTCTGCTTTTTAGTATGCTGTCTAGATTTGCCATAGCTTTCCTCCCCAGGAGCAAGCGTCTTTTAATTTCTTGGCTGCAGTCTCCATCTGTGGTGATCTTGGACCCCGGAAAAATAAAAGCTGTCACTACCTCCATTTCTTCCCCATCTATTTGCCAGGAATTGAGAGGACTGGATGCCATGATCTTAGTTTTCTTAATGTTGAGTTTCAGGCCAACTTTTGCACTCTCCTCCTTCACCCGCATCAAGAGGCTCTTTAGTTCCTCTTCACTTTCTGCCATGAGAGTGGTATCATCTGCATATCTGAGGTTGTTGATATTTCTCCCAGCAATCTTGATTCCAACTGGTGATTCATCTAGCCCTGCCTTTCTCATGATGTGCTCTGCATATAAGTTAAATAGGCAGGGCAACAGTATACAGCCTTGCCTAACTCCTTTCTCAATTTTGAACCAATCAGTGGTCCCGTGTCCAGTTCTCACTGTTGCTTCTTGACTTGCATATAGGTTTCTCAAGAGACAAATAAGCTGGTCAGGTACTCCCATCTCTTTAAGAACTTGGCACAATTTGTTGTGATCCACACAATCAAAGGCTTTAGCATAGTCAATGAAGCAGAAGTAGATGTTTTTCTGGAACTCCCTAGCTTTCTCCATGATCCAGCGTATGTTGGCAATTTGATCTCTAGTTCCTCTCCCTCTTCGAAATCCTGCCTGTACTTCTGGTAGTTCTCGGTCCACATACTGCTGGAACCTAGCTTGAAGGATTTTGAGCATCACTTTGCTAGCATGTGAAATGAGTGGAATGGTGCGATAGTTTGAACATTCTTTGGCATTGCCCTTCTTTGGGATCGGAATGTAAACTGACCTTTTCCAATCCTGCGGTCACTGTTGAGTTTTCCAAATTTGCTGGCATATTGAGTGTAGCACTTTTACTGCATCGTCTTTCAGGATTTTGAATAGCTCAGCTGGAATACTGTCGCCTCCACTAGCTTTGTTGTTGCTCAGACTTCCTAAGGCCCATTTGGCTTCACATTCCAGGATGCCTGGCTCGAGATCAGTGACCACCCCATCGTGGTTATCAGGGATGTTAAGCTCTTTCTTGTATAGTTCTTCTGTGTAATCTTGCCACCTCTTCTTAATCTCTTCTGCCTCTGTTAGGTCCCTGCCATTTTGGTCCTTTATCATGCCCATCTTTGCATGAAATGTTCCCTTCATATCTCCAATTTTCTTGAAGAGATCTCTGGTCCTCCCTATTCTATTGTTTTCTTCTATTTCTTTGCACTGTTCATTTATGAAGGCATTCTTATCTCTTCTAGCTGTTCTCTGGAATTGTGCATTCAATTGTTTGTATCTTTCTCTTTCTGCCTTGCCTTTCACTTCCCTTCTTTCCTCAGCTATTTGTAAAGCTTCCTCAGACAGCCATTTTGTTTTCTTGCATTTCTTTTTCTTTGGGATAGTTTTAGTTGCTACCTCTTGTACAATATTGTGAACCTCCGTCCATAGTTCTTCAGGCACTCTGTCGATCAGATCTAATTCCTTAAATCTATTTGTCACCTCCACTGTATATTCATCAGGGATATGATTTAGGTCATACCTGAGTGGCCTAGTACTTTTCCCTACTTTCTTCAATTTAAGCCTAAATTTTGCAACGAGAAGCTCATGATCGGAGCTACAGTCAGCTCCTGGTCTAGTTTTTACTGACTGTATAGAGCTTCTCCATCTTTGGCTGCAGAGCACGTAGTCAATCTGATTTCTGTGTTGACCGTCTGGTGATGTCCATGTGTAGAGTTGTCTCTTGGGTTGTTGGACAAGAGTGTTTGCTATGACCATCGTATTCTCTTGACAAAATTCTACCAGTCTGTGCCCTGCTTCATTTTGTACACCAAGGCCAAACTTGTCTGTTATTCTGGTTATCTTTTGGCTTCCTACTTTAGCATTCCAATCCCCCATGATGATAAGGACATCATTTTTTGGAGTTAATTCTAGAAGGTGTTGTAGGCCTTCATAGAACTGGTCAACTTCAGCCTCTTCAGCACCAGTGGTTGGGGCATAGACTTGGACTATTGTGATGTTGAATGGTTTGCCTTGGATTCGAACTGAGATCATTCTGTCATTTTGGAGATTGTATCCCAGTACTGCTTTTCCTACTCTTTTATTGACTATGAAGGCTACTCCATTTCTTCTGAGGGATTCTTGCCCGCAGTAGTATACCTGATGGTCATCTGAACTAAATTTACCCATTTCTGTCCATTTTAGTTCACTGATTCCTAAGATGTCGATGTTGAGTCTTGTCATCTCTTGTTTGACCACATCCAACTTGCCTTGATTCATGGAACTTACATTCCAGATTCCTATTGAGTATAGATCTTTGCAGCATCGGACTGTCCTTTCACCACCAGATACATCAGCAACTGAGTGTTGTTTTGGCTTTGACCCAGTCACTTCATTCTTTCTGGCACTACTAGTACTAGCCCTCCGCTCTTCCCCAGTAGCATATTGGACACCTTGCGACCTGAGGGGCTCATCTTCCGGTGTCATATCGTTTTGCCTTTTGGTACTGTCCATGGGGTTTTCATGGCAAAGATACTGGAGTGGGTTGCCATTTCCTTCTCCAGTGGATCACGTTTTGTCAGAGCTCTCTACTATGACCTGTCCATCTTGGGTGGCCCTGCATGGCATAGCTCATAACTTCATTGAGCTATGCAAGCCCCATCGCCACGACAAGGCTGTGATCCATGAAGGAGGCTCACAAGATAGAAGTGTACATAAACCATCCAAATGAATAAGTGTAGATATAGTCATGAATCCATGTCAAAAATGAGTTCCTGCCTATAGATATATGCATATATGCTTTAATGATTAATTCAATGGAAATATGGGTGGGGGGGCAATCTTAAATTTAAAACAAGATCTCGAAGAATGTGTCTGTCTGTTGGTTTGTCTTTCACTATAGAAGTGTAAATGCGCAGGGCTGAATTCAGTAACTGAATACCAAATGAAGAACGTGTAGGAAACAAGCACAGGATCAAATGGCTGTAAATATGACCCAGTGTTTACTTATTTGTTATTGATTTGCTATTTTATTTGAACGTTATAAAATATTAAAACACCATCATGACCAAATTTGTTTTGCTTCAATTCACCCCAATGACCAATACATTTTACTGAGAAAGGCTATCTAATTACACACCATTATATGGAGACAGGCTGCAAACCGAACGGGGAAAAATCCCTCTGTATTAGCAACCTTTAAAAGCAAAAGCCTAGTATATTAATAGCCTTACTGCAAACTGCAGGAGAGACTAATGTGCATCTTGAACCTTCCAGCAATTGCTTGGGCATGTTCTATGTATGCTCAACAGAATGGAGGCAGTTCCAGTTCAGTCCTGGGGAAAACTATAAACAAATCCAATCAACAACATCAATATCAGAAGGCAGGCAGAGATAGGAAATGCCAAATTGCTGGTGCACCAAAAGCAGGGCTAATACAGCCCTGATGTCAAACATGAGAAAGCACAACCCAAGAGAACAGGGTCTCTTTCTGATTCCAGGGTGCACCCCTGTAAAAGATTATCCAAAAGGAATCAAGAACAGGAAAAGTAGGTTGTAACACACAGGGAGCTGAAATAAAGGCTGAGCTCTAGTAGCAAGTAGAGATCAGCTGAGGACTTGTCTCACCATGTCTCCCAGTGTACATTAAGATATAGCTGCACCTGCAAGCCACTCAGGCTGGATTCCAAGACTTCCTATTTCCAAGGAACACCAAGCTCTTATTGGGGCATGAGCTTGTGGGTCTGTGCCTCCACCTTCTAGTGCTCATGCACTCTCAGGTCCGACATGTGCTTGGCCTTCTCCTCTTACTCCCCTGCTGGAAGCTGTCTGAAGTTTCTCAGACTCCCTCATTGTTAAAGGATTCAATATAGCTTCACTGCAAACAGGGTTAGAAGCGTCCCACAAGGTCTTTAGATTCTGAGGGGCTAGGACTTTTGTCGGGACAGCCATCTGGCTGGGGATGGGATTAAGCACTACAGTAATTGACAGGTCTTTGATCATCTTGCATCATAATGAGGGCTGCAGAAAGGGTGTGCCAGAAGTTCTTAATTACATTTATACCGAAGATACTAAACTAACTGCTGGACTATTCCAGAAGCTCCACCTTCCCTTCTTCTCAGCATTTTCCTACACTTCACTAATTGGGCCAAAGATAGAATGGGAAGGGAAAATCACATTTCTCAGCTAGGTAACAGTTGGCTTTGTTTTAAGCAGATCCAAAGGTTTTTGTTTGATAGTTTGTTTACTGGATTAAGCAGAATGATTAATCAATGGGATGTTGCAACCTGAGTAATTATGGACATTTTTAAAAAACCTTAAAAGAATACTAATCATCAGATTTCTATTTTCAGATCAGATTACTATATTAATAGAAAAATATTGATGAATGTAAGTAATTGTGGGGGAGGGCAGACAGTTTCTGCTGTGCTTGCCATCTGGTTATTTTAGGATGATTTTGAGTTGGTTCATTTTATTAATATCAATTCAGAATATGTTCACACTCGTGGAGTTAACTTTGTGGAAACAGAGAAATAAAGTGTGGGTACATATGTTGTGTGTGATTGGCTTGAGAATACTCCTTCATATAGCAAAGCTAATTTTTCTTCATGTCTAATAGCCACAGGTGAGCATTTTGTTTCAATCTAGTTTTGGTAAAAAATATCAAAATTATAATTTTATCCATATTTTGGATATCTTTTTAAAATTAAAATAAAAATGGAATGTGACAGCACCTTTTTACCACAGAAGGCTTTCTGGAGTGAAATGGCTAGAATCACCCATTCCTAGCATCCATTCTAATATATTAAATTTTGCCCTCTGTTTTATATGGATATTCATCTCAGTTTCCATTCAAAATCAGTAAAGGTTGATTCTGGGATGCATTTTCTCCCTAATGTAGACCTTTTGCCTGCCTGCCTGCCTGCCTGCCTGCCTGCCTGCCTGCCTGTCTGTCTTCCTTTATACAGCTAGAATGAAATACAACAAAAACAAACAAACCCAATATAGCATAAAATATTCCTTCTAGGAGAAGCAAGTACAGGAAGTGAACAAAAAATTAGCTGGTCAGATTCACTGTTCTGTGCCCATATTTTTTTCCCTCGTTAAACACATGGTGATTGAAAGGCTGTGAATTCCTAGCAAGAAATTCCAAATGCCCATGCTTCCCAGGACCCACTGAATTTTTAATGCTATGAATCCAACCACACATTCTTCTGTGAACCAGCTTTTCATAGACTGAGATTCCACAGACTGATTTTTATGTGTGTATTTATTTTACTTTTTTGAATTTTGCACATGTTTAGTCACTGACATTAATAAAAATAATAGCAGTAGCAACCACCACCACTAGTGGTGAAATGCATAAAAAATGCAGCATGCATTTTGAAGGGATTTGCTCATCTGGAAGGATTTCCACATTTCCAGAAGTGAAAATTTGCAAAAATGTGAACGATGCTTGGTTTGAAAATGGGTGGGGGAAAAAAGATCTTTCAATGAGTGGATGACAAAACAAAATGTGTCTGATAATTAGCCAAATGCAAACAGAGTGCAGTTAATAATATCCAGGCAACCTATCCAAAGCCCATTAGAACACATGTATGCCGTACATAATTCCCTCTTCATGGACAGATTATGGACTTACACTCTTTTCTCCATGAGGCATATTGAAATGGGCCATTTGTGTGCACATTTGTTAATTCCGAACATATACAGCGCACCTGCATATCAGTACAGCTCTACACAAAAATCACCTTAGCAGATGCATCACATATCACATCAAATTTGTTTCTTGGTGCAGTATTTTTATAAAAGCATGAATGCATGCTTGAACACACACACACACACACACTTTGGTACTGTGTGTGTGTGTGGAGGGGTTGTATTAAAGGAAAACACCCATTAAACAAGGCTAGTCAAGTCAGAATTCCAAAAAGGATGGAAGAACTATGGATTAATGAGGTTTGGAAATGTGCACTGACTTGCATGTCAGAAGCATTCACAAATCAAAGGCAGGAGCTTCAGCATTTGACTAGGTATTCATGTACAGAGAATGGTACAAGAAAGTGATGCAACCTTGTCCAAGGGCACAGACAGGAGGCCCTGGCCACAGGCAACCCAGCATGCCTTGAGAGAAGACCCAGCCAAAGCAGACCAGACCATGGGCATTGTGCCTCCGGCTCATGTCAAACTGACATTTCACTCTGTGTAGTTTCCACGGATGGCTGTGCAAGCTTGCAGATTTCTAGATAGCTAAACATGGAGGTTAGCTATTTTAAGGGCCATTCAGCTATTTTAAAAGAAAAGCACTATTTGACTGAGACAGAAGGTCAAAATGACTTGCAATGACAAGGAAGGAAGGAAGGAAGGAAGGAAGGAAGGAAGGAAATATGCATAAAACTGGGTATTATAACTAGAATGACTTTTTCCCTTTCTGTCTCTGTCTCTCTCTCTCTCTCTTGCACACGGACACTTGAAAGCAGGGGAGGGGGGAGAATAAATGATCAGGAAGCAAAAATGCAGTTGAAATGTATTACATACTGTTAAATATGTACCCATGGCAGCACTGAATATGCTAACACCCTATTGTGATACTAACATTTATATATGGATTGTGAGCATATATAGATGCATTTAATTTAGGCAATGTATATCCTCATCATTCCAATACACTGGCATAATTTACCTTTCTAATGCCCACACCTTCATACAAAAGCATGAAATATCTATCAGAAGCATTTGCTTGAATCACCAGAGCTGCTGGTCAAATAAGGCAATTACCAACAGTTCAAGCCAGGTTTGTATCCTAGAATTCTCATCTTCATGGGAATCGGGTGATACCAGAAAATAAACCCATGGTACTGTTTGCTATAAAGCACTCAGATCTGGTACATTCCCATAGACTGGGCAATTCATTACCAAGGAAATTGCTCTAGCTACCCTGTTTCCCCGAAAATAAGACCTAAACAGAAAATAAGCCCTAGCATGATTTTTCAGGATGCTTTTAATATAAGCCCGTACCCCCAAAATAAGCCCCAGTTAAAATCATTAGCCAGACTGACATATTTAGTACATCCGTTGCAACATAATTCGGGGTTTGGAGAGTTATGACGATGTTCCAGTAGAAGATGACATGACTGTATTTGAATAAATGTAGAATTTTTTACATGAATAAATGTAGATTTTTGTACATGAAAAAATAAGACATCACCTGAAAATAAGCCCTAGTGTGTCTTTTGGAACACGAATGAATGAAAGACCTGGTCTTAATTTTGAGGAAACACGGTAGCTCTCTGCCTATCTATTCTAGGCAGCTGGACAGTTCGAAATTAGAAAACTAGATAGCAGTGTGCATCTTCCAATTGGCAGTTTCTCCTCACCCACAGCAGAAATTGATGTCTTATTTATTTAAAACATTTGCATGCTGCCCAATTGTGCTACAGTACCTCTGGGCAGCTCACAACCACAAGATAACAATACAATAAAATATAATAAAAAGCAATAGCAACAATGAGACAACAATAAAGTACAAGCAAAAAATACCAAACAAAGGTCTTGGGTTTGTTTGTTTGTTTTTTGTTAAATATGTTGTTTTTAGTTAAAATTTTAGTCACTGTTGATTTTAATTCCTTGTAATCCTCCCAGTTGGGATTGAGTTGGTATATAAAAATCAAAATGAATGAATGTCTACTTGCTGATAAAATGTGAAAAATGTGACATCTTAGTAAAACTTAGAAGTCCCTTATAAGTGCAGATTCCTACCCACATGGAGGCTATAAAGGCCTTCCCTGGGATGCTCCTCCTGGTCCTTTTAATCCTTCTAATTGCATATGCTAGGGATTAAACCTAACATGCAGATGAATCTATTGGATAGTGAAGGGTCGGGGTAATGAGACGCAATATGCCTGTGAGTTACTTTAGAGGAGCAAGTACAGGACATTTCAGTGGAAGAACAGTGCTGCAATACTTTGTCCGACTTCATCTCTTTCCAGCTCCCATTTACTAGCATTTTGCTGTCATGGCTAGGTGCTAAATGGACACCAAAATGGCTCCTTTTTGTTGCTGATATTTTTTCACAACATAACCATTACAGGAGAAAATTCCAGAATGATGTTCTCAGCACTATGTTTTTTTTTCCTTAGTATGCATGCACTCATAAATGTAGAGCTGAGGGGAGGGGTGGGCAGGGGGACAGACTGCATCCAGGTTTCTGCCAGTCAACCGAAAAAGGATCTCTGTGTGTGTGTGTGTGTGTGTGTAAAATCTTTAAATGCCATTGCAATAAATGAAGCAATCAAAAAACATTTTGGACCTTTTGGAGATGTAAACAGCTTTTAAAAGACGGATTGACCCAGGGCAGCGTTCATGCTTATTTTTGAAAAGGAGAGAGAGTTCACACAAACTTTTTTTTATCAGTTGATGATTTTAGCATGAAGGCATGACTTTTGTATGAATGGACCATCATGGAGGTAAGGCGTACAAGTGGGTGAATCAGTCTTATTTCTGGGCAACACCACTTGCTTCACTTTTGTTGATGTGTGGTCAGTGTGTGTACATCATTCATGAGAAGGTCGCATCATCAAAAGGTGAATATGTGTAGTGTGGTGTAGTGGTAGTGGTTAAGAGCCTGGGACTGGGACTCAGGCGATCCGGGTTCTAGTCCCCGCTCAGCCATACAGCCAACTGGGTGACTCTGGGCCAGCCACAGATTCTCAGTCCAACCTACCTCACAGGGTTGTTGTTGTGGGGATAAGATGGAGGAGGAGATGTCAGCTGCCTTGAGCCCTTTGTAGGAAACAGGCAGGATATAAATCGAAAAATAAATAAATAAATAAATAAATATGCATGAATAAACCAGCCTCAAATCCACAGCAACCAAGTGTAGGGAGGTCAAGTTATGCTTGCCTGTGTATAAATAAAGGCACTGTCTCCCTGCAAAAGGGAAAGGGAAAGGTCCTCACAGATGGCAAAGTCCTACATACCAGAACAATTTATACTATTCATTGTTTACCTGAGCTTCACTAACCTGGCAAATACCAGCTCCATTGCCACATTGTCATGAGCTGGGTTACTCCTTTTGCACATTCAAAGATGCAGATCTTTCTTGCAAAACACTCTCTATTGACCGAAGCATTTTCCAGATCCACAAACACCCAAAATGAATCATGGAGCATGCAGAGAGCAGTTTGTTGAAGCCATTCTAGTGTTCACCTCAAGGTACTTTCCATATGAACATGCCTTTGGGGAAGGGTGGGGACTTTTGGAAATGAGCACACACTCTCTCTGCACACCAGTCTTCCAACTGGGCCACGCTCCTCTGCTATCATGGGGTTGAGAACCATATCTGCCTCCTCTGCCTATGAAAACCTCCCCTGTCCCAAGCCCACTGCAGCTAACTGAAGCTCTTGGTGCTGCCTGAGCACCTGAGGAGTCTGGCCTTGAGGTAAGCACCCTGCTTCTCTCACCTCGACATCTGAAACTGGCCCACATTCCAGCTCTTCATCTTCCTCCTCCTCTGAAGTCCAACCAATTGGCCTTGAGAATGTGCACCAACAGCAGCTCTTCTTCTCCCTCCCAACACAAATAGGGATTGGAGAAATTCAGTTCAATACATAATATAAAACTTGTGTAACTTCTCTCTCTTAATTCACTCTGAAAATTGAACATTAGTTATCCTCCAGAATTCTTACTTTTCTAGATTTTGCAGTGAGATTCTCCAGTAAAAATATGTAACATTATTAGAGAAAATAGTGTTCAGAATGCCGTATATTAGGAAATTTGTTTGCTCTTGTGTGTATATATTATGCAAAGTACTTACATCTGTTAGAAGATACATGCACACAAATATGCACATGGTAGGCATGTCGTGAACAGAGCTGGCTGGAACCGGGAGTCAGACTAGATGGCCCGTCTATGTTCTTTGTTATTTATGAAAGTTCATGTTAAGTTTTTAAAAAATCACAAAATTCAGGCTGAATAGAACTTTAGACTTGGATAATTCACAAAATTTGAAACAAACAAAATATAACTTTAGACACATTTAATGCCACCTGAGCTACATCCCAGAGTGCTTATATTTAAACTCGCTCATGGCAAAGAGAAAAAAATATGGCTTACAGCAAAATAGTTTGTTAGAAATAATTATCATTTCAGCTGGGTTTTGTTGCGCTTGTTTTTTTCTTTTTATCTATTTACATATACTTTAAGAGTGCACATTAAAATGCACACACACACACACATACCCTCTCCTTGCTAGCTTTCTGTTTCTCTAAGTATGCTGAATTTTATGAGGACAGGAAAGCAAAGTTAAAGCTGCCCTATTACATTACTCTTACCATTTATAGTTTATTTATAATGCTCACATGATATACTTTTCAGGCCTAGGAAGACACAGGTTCAAGTTTATTATACTTTCCATTTAACTGCAAGCTTTCCAAGCTTCTCTGGGGATGCACCATCCAATATTTCTATTAAAAGAGAGCATACAGAGTGGAGCTAGGACTCCTGGAGGAAAACAGCATGTAGCTAGCACACACTACTGGACAGGAATCCAGGAGCAATGTCACAGTCTTATCCTGCTGTGCCACCCCATGGACATGGAAGGACAAATCTAGGAATCTGGATGCTCATGCCACAAAGAATACCACATGTCAAATGTGTCCTATCCCAAGCACTGGATTAGAATTACTGTACAGTGTTGTATTGCACAGCAGACTGAGGCTCTGCTGTGGAGTTATGAGTAGTGCCACAACTTTGTGGTGGAGTACATGCTTTACAACAAAAGTGTCAGGTCCTGTCTATAAACTTAAACACACTAACATGGGAGTCTTGTGCAACAGCATCAGGGGACCCAATTTTGGAAAAGGCTGCTCTGGAACAAATAGCTTGAATTAGTACTCTCTGGGATCCAGCTCCATTTCCAGCAGCTAGAAGCCAGATCTAAGAGTGAATGGGGCTTTAGAACTTTACTGCTGAGGTTGACTATCAGCTTAACTCACTTCACAGGATGGTAATTATGAAGAGAAAATGGAGAAGAGGTGAAGGACTATTTACACAGCTTAGGTTCCTTTTATTTATTTGCATATATTTTTCTTCAAAGGAGCACTTGTTTGATGCACGTTTTCTTTTCTTTTATGGAACATATTTTTAGCCTTGAAATGTACAGACTGCAAGTTGTGTTTCTGTATGTAGTTCCTGAAAGAATGGGTAAGACAAATCCATGAAAAAACAAAGAAACAAGTCCTCGATGAATCAAATTTCACCCCTATCCACAGTGAGTTCCAGAAAATAATTTCACCAATTCTTCAACAGATAAGTTTCCACCTTGTCCTGGCTGCCTTTCTCTTCCTAGATGCAATATCAAGTGTTGGTCTTTTAAGTCCTTTCAAGTTCTAAAAATCCCAACAACATATCAGGACTTAAGTTTGGGAGTAATCTTAAGTTCTAGCAGTCTTCTGGGTAGAAAATATGGACTAGGTTCGCACGTCATAACAAGCAACCCTGCATGGTTACTACAGTTCCCAGTGTATTTTACCTCAGTGTGCCTAACAAATGATTTGTCCCTTTCAGGTAACTTTCTTCCCTTCCACCATCTCATTCTCTTTCATCCATGTAAGTTGATATGCAGGCAGATTCTATCATCATCATCTTGTTATATGCTTTTGATGTACTTGCTTCATTATTGTTTTAACCATGTTTTATTTTCTTTTTAGTTCCTATGATAGTTAGCTGTGGGAAAAGGTGGGGTTTAACCTTATAGTAAATAGGTCTTTTAATATGACCATTAATTTTCCATTAATCAGTATCTTTGCACTTCACAATGAGCCTTTTTCTTTCTCCCCAGAATTGCTCATGTCCCAGTCATGCAATCCAAAATGCACTTCATTTTCTTCTTCCTCCATGGCTTGCAAGTTAAATTTGACTGATCTAACCCGCCTCAACACATTTCTTCTCAGTACAGCATCTCTCTCGCAGTCTTTCTTCCTACCCCTCACCTAATGCCTGAAACTGAAATTGCCCTCAGGCTTGGAACAAATGGCCAGTCTTGTAAAAGAGAGCATTCACCAAAGTGCTAAACTCAAGGTGGCAGGAGCTGAACGAAGTGGGATTTCTCCAAAGAATGCCTGTTCTTATTTCACTATATTTGCCTGAGGTGAATTTGCAAAGTGGCTTCTATCTGGCTTAGGTGAGGAGGTAACTGAAATAGGAGCTTTCGTAACTGTTAATGTAAAAGTCTCCACCTGCCTCTGGCCATTCTTCTTCAAAACAGCTGTCACTAGTGAAGTTGGTGTGTTCGTGTCAAACATGAAGGTGTGCACCCTGTGCGAGCATTTGAGAGAACATATGTTCAGCTACACACCTTCTAGTGTGCCTCCAAGAGTCACACTTTTCTTTAACCCATTTAGCTGAACTACCAATTTCATCTTACTGGTGCAATGGGAGAGGAGTGAGGGAAACCTTTCCATGTTTCTCTTTGGTCATTTTGACCAGTTTTCTTGTTGCTATGCCTACAAGAAGGGATATCTTAAATCCAAGAATACGCCTGCACCAATCAAAGGGTCTTTTTTTTCTTGCTGTAAGATGAGGTAGTTGTTAGCATGACAACTGAAGCTGAGCTGAATCTTCTTTTTTTTTTTTATCCCTCCCCCCACACCAAGAAACAACACATGCATAGGTAAAAACAGTGCATGTTTTGGAGATGGAGGGAAGAAACACACAAAAAGCCTAAAATACTAATATTTGCTGTGGGAAAGACTTGCTTTGACAAGTGGTGGATTTTTTGGGGGAGGGTGTTAATCTAATCACTAATTAACAAAAAGAAGCATCGATGCAGACTTGTTTTATTGATTAATACTGATGCACCATTTCCCCTTCTTTTTGCCTTTTGTCCCTGGAAAAATACTGTCACACAAATAAATTGCAGAGGAGCTTGGCAGCCAGATTGGCTCCTATGAAAGATGTCTGTTCTCAGCAAACCCTGGTTTCAGAGAGACAGTTTTCTTCAAGAATATAGCATGGAACAGAAGGGCAAAATCCTCTGTCCCTGCATGTTCTGATCCTATTAATTTCCATACCCCCATTGCCCAACTAATACTGCATATATTGAAACAATCTACTGTGCAGAATGAAATGCAATGAGGTGGAGGTGGAGGTGAACATATAAGGCCATTGAGTCCAACCCTCTGTTGTGCTTCCGCATGTGCACATCCAGCAGTATATAGCAGTGATCATTCCTGTCCCTGCTTTAAACACATGGATAAAGGTATTGGCCATATGCAAGTGCTCTTTGAAGAGCGGAGAGGTAAAGTGGACATGCATGTAAATCCTGACTGCAATGTCCTTTGATTTGCTGGCTTAGTCCTCACCTTGGTGGAGAAAAACGAGGTGCTTCTTCAAGGAAATGTGAGTAGGGGTTTTCTTCAGATGTTCTCCTGTCGACATAGGAAGGTTGAAAATGAGGATGCTGGATGTAGGTCTTGCAGGTTTTCTCATCACATGTAGGTTTTCTCATCACATGTAACCCCTCACATGAACCAGCTAGATGCCCATTTATGCCTCTTGTCTCCACTGATTTTCACAGAATAAAATTAGTCAAAATCCCTACTCCCACATCTGCAGGAGTCCTACCATGAAACCTTCAAAATGTGTACAGTGGGGAAGGAAACAACAGTCATGTTTCTTTTTAAAAGTGTTCTATTAATCTATTTGCAAAAGCCCTTGAGGATTTCCACAAGTACTCAAAGAGAGTGCTTACCAAAACATACACAGTTTGTGCATCAAAAGACTGGAGTGGCATAAAAGTTAAGGCTGTGATGTTATACCTGTGACGACTCATTCACTTGTACAACTCATCAACAAATGCTAAAGTTATTAATTCAAGAATATGACTGTGTGTGAACCAGACCTACTAAAGCAAATCCCCAGGGATGCATTTGTGTTCAGGCAGATATAGCTCCATAGCTCTGTTGCACTCTGTATGCTTAAAGGTGGGGGAAACAACACAGAGTGAAATGTTGCCATTCAAATGCTGGATGGTGCGTTGTTCTTTTTTGCCTGGAGAGTTTGAAGCTGGTGATGGTAACTATCTGGGAAAGATTGCATGTGTATCCTAGTAAATAACCTTTTTAAATACAGATTTGGACAGATAAAGCTACACTAATAGGAGGAAAGAAACAAATATGTCATAGGCAAGAGGTGAGAGAGATGTTGTTGGACTCCAACTCTGACCAGCTCTGGGAAGCCTGGTAAATACTCGGAGATGATGCAATTATTGTCCAACAACAACTGGAGGGCCACCATTTTACTATCGCTATAGCTTCATAGGGGAAAAATAAAAACTAAAACAGGGATATGCATCAGGTCGAAGGCTGTGCTGGTAATTGTAACCAAGTGAGAAAGGAAATGGAAACAGCTGTGTGTCTGTGTGCTGGTATGTGTTCATGTTGACTCAGCCAAATGCTTGAATCCTACAACTGCAAGTACAACCCAAGTGGGACTAGCTTTCCCTTTGCCCTGAAGAGAAAAGGAAATCACCATTTGAGAATTTACAGCATCTTTTTCTGCTTGGTTAGAATAGTCAAATTCATGTGAGAGTTCCACATTTAAAACAAAGTTGTTGAAATCTTTAGATGAACTGAGAGGTGCGTTTTGTCATCTTTTCATTCGGTTTAATTTTGCAGACATAGACAATATTCATTTTACTTGTAGCTGCCAGTCCTAGCTGGAACAGACAAAGCTCTGTTTAGACCAACATTATTTTTCAACAGCTGAGATGATGTTGATGATGCCAACAATGATGATGATGATGATGATGATGATGATGATGATGGAAAGACTAGTGACTAGTACCTCTGTTCTCAACAACTGCTATTCAGAAGTATAATAAAATTGAAGACTTAAAATTGAAGACAAGCATTTGTCTAGGATTGTTTCTGGTATTAGTTCAGGTGCCTAAACAAGATACAAGATACTGTTCCTGTATAAGTCCATTTCTAGGAGATGGATGAAGGAAGCCAGCTAGATTTTGGAATGTTTGTGGAGCCTTTTTGATAGATGTCCTTGTTGAATACAGCTGCTGCATTTTTGAGAAGCCCACTACACGGTGCCTGGAACTTTTCCTATATTGGGCCCAACTGAGCTGTTCAGAACGTATATTTATTGTGCCCTGCATTGTGCTGCAGTCCTCCATTATCACTGTTTCTGGTTTTGCTGGCAGAGAATACTATTATTTTCACTGGGGACTCACTGGTGGAGTCTTTAATACTAGAAGTGCACCCACATTGAAGAATGCTAGATAGTTATACAAGCGGTGCTACAGATGTATGCCCCATGTTTGCTTTTTTAGCAGGTCTCCCAGTGCAGCCAGTCATGGGTCTTGTGTGTTAGTTCTGAGTTTTGCTCCATCTCTTACATGGGCATGCATGCACACACATGCGCGTGCACACAATCAGACACCATAGCAAACTCACAAACATTCATGCATGAAAATGGTGCATGAAAACGGGGCGTTTGACTTGGACCACTTCAGAGATCACCAGTTTCAACTTAGCAGAAGCCACTTTTGGAAAGTCAAAACAATGACTATCATTAGAAATGATAGCTTTTCTGATTGCTGCAGGGATTATTAGTCTACTCTCCTGGAAATGGAGCCCTTGACCCCTTACGATCATGTTACGATCTTTTTGTGAAGCACATGGAGAGTAACATCTCTGGTCTCAGGGAGGTCACTACTGATGTTGTAGCTGATCTAGATGAGGTGCCCATTTTTGTGGAAACAATTTAAGCTAATATCCCCTTGATCCTTGCTACTGAGGCTAAGAGGAGCTAGTGATGGAGGTGGGTCCAGAATATCAGAACCAAATCTTTACATCGGTTCAATAGAAACATTTTTCCTTTCTTTAAAAAGCCATAGTGCAACCAGCCCCCTAGAAACTTGTGGCTGAGGATAACCATTGCCCAATTCCTAATGCCTATTTCTAGCTAAGCTTTTTGTGAAGCTGTGACTGGCTATTGGAGGATACCAGTTAGCTAGACTCATTTCAGATAGATTTACAATGTGATCATGGGACTGAATTGGACTTGATGAATGACTCGAATGAAGGAAGTGTGACCTCGTTGATCCTAAATAACCTCTTACCAGCTTTTGCTAGCATCAACCACCATCAGGAGTGGGTTGAAGGCATTGTACTTCATTGGTTTGAATGAACAGTATTTATATCTTACACGTGAAAGGATCTTATTAATTGCATGCTTTGCATGTATCATTCATAATTGCTTTTCAGATTTTGTGCATGTGAACCAAAACTTTTATTGCCCATGTGACATTTGAATTTAGCAATCCAGTGTCTGAAGGCATATCTTCCTCTAGTACATTCCTCAGAGACATAAATAGGATGCTTTGAGTATGCACTTAAGTTCTTGCTATGATGATGTATAAAATGACAGATCCTAATTTAAAGCACTCTGACTTATGGGAGACAAGGAGGAAGTCTAAAAAAAAAAGTGGGGGAGCAGGGTTTTTTTTTATCAGAAAACAGAGAACTCCTGAAAGAAATTCTAAGCTGATGATCCATCACTGACATTTGAGACTTTAAAAAAATCTCCAGTGCTTTTCAGCTCAAACCAATTGTCTATGTCCAATTGTCTGTTAAGAAAATATTAAGGATAATGGTACTTTAATGCAGCATCCTTTCTTATTTGAGGCGACATTCGATGCCACTTGATGAAATATGAAAGCAAGAAAGAGAATCAAGTGGTTCCACAGGGTGAAGGAGCTAAAGCAAATGGAAGCTTGTAGCTCTGTTTTCATTTGGTGCCAGGAGATGCGGGTAGGAAGAAGTTTGGGCAAACTGTAGCACTACTATGAGCAATGCACTTTGAACGTTTTCCATCTCTGTGTTGCATTTAATCTCAATATTCTACCTTCAAGGTAGCAGCACAAAGTTAAGAAGGAAAATCATGAAGAATAAAGCCTAAAAACATTTTTTTCCCCTGTGAGTTATGTAGAGAGATGAAATACAGTGTGGCGTATTGGTTAAGAGCATGGGACTAGGACTCAGAGGATCTGGGTTCTAGTCCCCGCTCAGCCATGGAGCCAACTGGGTGACTTTGGGCCAGTCACAGACTCTCAGCCCAGCCTACCTCACAGGGTTGCTGTTGTGGGGATAAGATGGAGGAGGAGAATGATGCAAGCTGTCTTGAGCCCTTTGTAGGAAAAAGGCAGGATATAAATATATATATTTATATCCTGGATATAAATCACAATATATGTAATCATATATATTTATATTTATATTTATATTTATATAGGATATAAATCACAATATAAATACAGGCCTGTTGGAGCATTTGAGATGCATTACTGTTCAGAACACTGGTAGCATTTCCACGACTCAACTTCAGAAACAAATGAACAAACAAAAAATAGCCATGTGAATTATGTAGGTGGGGTCTTGCCTAGGAGTATGAGCAGAGTGAACCATACCACATTGCTTCCATTCACAAAACAGGGTAAGCCAAGGTGGCTTACCAGCTGGGGTGGCTTGTCATCTTACCTGAACCCTGCAGCATGGCTTGCTAAGCCTTGCTAAGGTAGATCCAAAGCTACCCCCATACCCGTGGCTTGTTGGAGGGTTCTGAGGCAATTTTCAAGCCTTTGCATACCTTACCAGGTTCAGATAACATGGGAAACCAGCTGCCAGGAAGCCAGCTAGGCATATTGCGTGATTTAAGGTGGGCATATGGGTTAGAGTTAGTTTTAGGATTAGAGCCTATTTGCACCGTGGTTTCCTTTCATCCATTTTCCTGGGAGCATGTCCCATTGAACACCATGGGATTCATAGTGGGTAACAACATACAGCACCAGAGGAGTTTTTTTCTGTCATATGATATATTCTCAGGGAATGGGTAGGAAGGAGCAACCTTGGTGGCATATGGAACCAATGGATTAAGGGGGAAGGAAGACCACTCTCAGTGAATCTATTCCTCTGTCAGTCGCACCATGGTTTGTTCACAGAGAACCCACAATGCACGACTTCTTTGTAGGGCAAGTTGCCATGTCATGCAAACTCAACCTATTGTTCTGACCTGGTTTGTATGACTGCAGGGTGATTACCATGCCATTTTGGCTTGTCTACTGCCCCATGCATGCCAGTCATGTTAGTATCATTACCCTCAGCAATGTGTTTGCACGAACCCAGCTAGAGTAGCTTAAATGCCATGGGTAATGAGGCACCTGAACCCTTCACAGTCCATGGGTTCTGGGTAGCTTGTTACCCCCAGAATCAGGCCTTTCTGGCTAGGTTCACATGGCATGACAAGCAAGGAGAATTCTGTGTTGGATGAGCATGAGCCTCCAAGATGAGGAGCTCATAATCATCCCCATTGGATTGCACCCTCAGCATCTCAAATGTGTGTGCTCCCTCTCTCCCCCTCATTCACTCAGACACACACCGATACTTTTGAAAGCAAGAACCTGGCTGGATCCACTTTGCAAGCACTGTCTTCTCTCTACTCAGGCAACGCCTGATAGAGACAGCCCTGAGGTACATGGTTGCATTGTAGACAGTCAGCTTCCTGGGTGTGGCATGAAGCCAGCTCAAGTGTAGAAAGAGAATCGTTGTAAAGCCAGATTTAAACTGGAAGAGAAAAAGTGATATGGCCACTTATATGCCAGAACCTTGCTGGCTTATTCATATGAAAATGCCTATCCAGCCTTTCTGGTGCCTACACACCACACCTGAGTTAATGAAAATTCAGGCCACCCATGAATACATACAAGTAACATCAAACAGTGAAATGCAGTGAAAAAAGAGACAGGTGCAACAAATAAAAGAACCTGACAGACAGCATCCGATCAAAAGATCTCTGTCTGATCAAGCTTGCCAAAACAAACCTCTTCCAAAAAAGCAAGGCTTCTGTATCATGTGGGATGGCACCAGCTGAGTGTCAAGGGACAAATAATTCCACAATATAGCAATTTCTATTAATCCCAGCAGCTGAGCTTCTTCCATAGTTTGGCCATCAAGACCGGCCTTTATATAAAACCCCTTCTTAAAGTGTAGCCCCCAAATCTGGATAAAGTGCTCCAGATATGATACTCCAGAATAGAGCTGGGCTATTACAGCCATGGAGTGGTGGTTCTACAGCTTAAATTCACATTCCCCCCCCCCTGCACTTTTTTTTTTTTTTTGCAGTCCCTATACATTGGAACAATTAAGAGTTTAAGAAATACATACATACATACATACATACATACATATGTTTTAAACCATCAGATTAGCTTTTGATTTGAAAAACACATATAATATGTAATGCCACTGTGTGTCAGATCCCTTTTATTTTGAGATGTATTTGAGAGAGAAATCTGGAACAGACAGGCCTGAACAGAAAGTTCTCCAAAATTATAGTTTAGAAAATTTAGCAAGGAGAGATAAACACACAAAGAGACAACAGTCTGAATCAGGAGAAAGGGGTAAATTATTTGTATTCCTACCAGAGGAGAAAATGAAAATAACAACAAACTTTGCAGTGAAGGTGACCCTACCACCAAGGGGAAATTGCTTTCATTGTCAATAATATCTTGGTGTTTGCTGGCAAACACCCATTGCTGCGGAAGGCTAGCTATTTTAGTATTAGCACAGGCATGGCCTTTATCCTGATGTTGTAGCACAGAACTGGCATGACTTTTCTTTCCCATCATGCATCTACTAATCCAGTAGAAGATGCAAGGGAAATATATTACCTTTTTAAAAGTTTAAAGAGGAAGTCTGCATCACTTAAAAATGCCTAGACTTGCAGACGTGAGTTCTAGCCCTCCATGCAGTTTCCTGGGAGCTAGCCCTGTTGAAATTGGTAGGACATCTTTTTTATAGATTTATACTGTAGCTCACCAGGATTCCCTCCAGGATTTCCAGTCCACCACCAGGCTTGCTCAAATGTCCATCTTCCCTTCCTGTGGGTCTATCACCTTTGATAAGTGATGGTTTCTGGCTTCCTTACTTGTTCCTGTACCCATTTTCAAATTTTAGCTCCCTCTTGTGTGTCTTAGTTAATGGCAATGAAAACTTTAAAGACAACATAGGTTGGGATGTCTGCAATTTTGGCCCTTCCCCTTCTTTCCTTGGCCTTGTTCAGTGTTGCAGTGCACCACCCAAAAGCTTCTGCAAGAGAAGATTCAGAACCTGGAACAAAAGAGGTTCAACTCCCCATCCGTACACTATCAAATTCATTCATTAAAAAGACATTTTTTCTGGAATCTTTTCATGGGAAATTCATTTAATAGATGCCCAGTAAGAAGGGATTGTGCATGGCATGGAGTGAATGAATATGCATAAAAGATGCACATGCAAACACACTGGCTTTTTCTTCAAAATATTAGAACATAGGTCAGACAACAATACTAAGGTTATGGACATTGTATTTACTCTCCCAAAACAATTGATAATTTCCCAGTTCAAACTTAAGCACCTACAGTTCTCCAATAAGCTCTGCAAATTGTTGCATGCTTGAAAATTGTACATATCCAAGTGTGTGTGTGTGTATGTGTGTGTGTAGAGGATGGGCATAAGTTTAAATGACACTGTAAAATGGTTTTTCTGGCTTTAGTATATGGGGAAAACTGTGCAACTCTGAAAAAAAAACATTCTATGCACAATTTCTTCATATGATCATGGTCAATTTGCACCATTTTCCTGTTTGAAGAGAAAATGAAAGCAGTTATGGATACTGGAAGGCAGATGAACATCCATCAAGCTGATGCCAAGAGAATCTGAGTGAATATGGACATTGCTTTTTTGGCCATCTCTCAGTGAAATGATACACTTCGGTTGAGTTTCTTAAAATACATCTTCAAGCAATGTTTAATTTACATATGTATAGATTTTCTGAGCTCAGGATAGAATAATTGGCTAATGCCTGGAATCTTACAGGAGGTGGTTAGGTTTGGGAGAGACCGTTCACTCAAAGGCTGCTAGTTATGTAGCCATACTAGAGCCTCCACAGTCATAGAATTTCAGTCTCTAATTACAAGACACATGGGAAAAGCGACAAGGATTCTCTGGATCAATCATGGCCGATATCCGAGCTTTGTGCAGGCTACTGGGTGCCCAAAGCTGAGCCAGATGGCTTTTCAGATTAATCCAGGAAAACAGTTCTTAAATTGATCTATTTTAGAGCTTCATGTTAGAACTAATGTCTCCTACTGGTGACTTTGGATGCCTGCAATACTTTTGAAGCAAGATTAGCTCTCAGTCTGCTACTGTTTATACTACCGTAACAACAAGCTGCTTCACCAGGTTGTTTTGAGCATGAATAAAATGAGGATTTAATAAAAAGCAATTGAAAAGTAAAAGTGTTTTCCAAATGAGCACTAAGAATTCTGATAATAATAGCTGAACAGCTTCTATTTTGCTGTCAAGTGGCAGTTGAGTTCAGATGGCTACAATCAGCCCAAATAATCCTGTGTCATTGCATGAAAACACACTTTGTTTAATGACACGTGGTTAGGTTAAGCTTTATATAGTTGTCGTCAATGGCAAAATGTGTCATCCTAACCTCCCCATCACAGGCCGTACTTAATCTATGGATGTGAGTTAAGTAAATCCAATCTCTGCACGACATTTTTGATCTGTTTATTTTCAGCCACACATTGGTGGAGGGGTGAAAATACATTGCATCTGAAAATTGTGAGAAGCGGGGAGAATTTTGGAGGAATGTCTCAACTTGCAGCTTGTGTTTCCTGGAGAGATTCCAAAGGATATAACCAGGTCTTCCTTCCATGGGGCCTGCAGAATGCCCTAAAATTTGGCAAAATTCTTTGCTTTGCTTCACTTTGCTTTTAAAATGATAAGTGCAGTACAACAACATGATTCCTCATTTTGCTTGCAGGAAACAAAGAGTTATGAAATGGTAGGTGGGATTTCAGCATAGCACAAACAAATATTAACAAAACCTTTTTCTCCCTTTTGTCCTCAAGTACTTTATACATTACTAGTATCATTACTATGGATCATCAACATCAACAACAGCGTCCTTATTGAGTACAATTTTCTAAAGGGGGAAAAACTATCTAGTTAGGATCAGGGATGGGCAAGTTTGTCCAGGTGGGACTGGAATGTCCCTCGCATAGATTTTTAATGGTCTGTACACTCACTCCTGTGGTACTAAATATCAGCAAAGCAGGAGTCACAGTTTGTTGTCTGTGGTGGCTTACAATGGACAAATTAAGTAAAATGTCCCCTCTTTAGTGGCTACTTTAGCTGCTACTGCATAGTTGCTACTCCATTAAGCACTTTTGATTTATACCTTCTCTTTCTTTCTTTTTTAAAAGTAGGCTAAAAAGGCAGGCATTCAGAAGGGTCATGTCATGTTCTGAGAGCAGGGAAAATGGGATGGAGAATATGACAAGGAAGAAAGAAATTGGGAAAAGTGGTGAGTTTTCAGCAACTGTTTTAAGTCCAGGAACAGATGGAGATGTATGTAAGTTGGAAAGCAGAAGAATGAAATTCAGCACATGGTGAGTTGAAAGGTGCCAACATAGCAGGGAAAATGTGAAGGAAGAGACCATATGAAGGGTTAGAGAATATAACCATTTGAAAGCAAGGGACAGAAGTTTTCAAACTATGTATTATTTAACACACACATTGTGTTTGACATGAAAATGGAGCTAGTTGAGACAAGAAAGAGAAGATATTTCATCAAACCAAGGGACAGAGAAGGCAGGGCAAAATTGACAGCTGAAGGATGAGACTTAAGATAAAGCTGTTTTCATTAAGCATGTTAAATCAATCAATAGTCTAAAAGTGAAACCATGTTCTAGTTATGACAATTACAGAGAATCAAATGAAGTCTCAAAATATGCAACAGATAAAAAAGAGTAGAGTTCTAGTAGCAGTTTGCATCGAGGCACAAGGACTCAGTATCTTTTCAGTGTGAAGATTTTGTTATAGTTGTTTCCTTCATCCATTTATTTGTTCAGATTTCTTCCTATGGGGTGCAGGAAAAATTTATTTGTTAACATTTTTATACAAACAGATCTAATTCACACTTTATGAACTAAGAGGCAAAACCTTTCAATTTTCACACTTAACATGAATGGTGTGATGCAAAGAAAGAAAACAGTACAAACACAAATGTGGCCACAAGGGTAAGTGCAGTGTTCCCAATCTACACTTTTGTCTGTAAGTGAAGGAATATCTCATATGTCCCACATGATACGGATGCTGCTTGTTGCATAAAGCAAAGCAAAGCATCCTGTAAACCAAGTTTTTGCTACTGTTATCAATATCATTATCATTTTCTACCAACGCTATTGAGCTAAAGCACACTGATTTAGACACCAAGTATTGCAATTTGAAGCCTTTCAACTCCTTTAAAAATAATTCTGTATGGCAAAGCTTGGTCTTCCAACTTACATTAATTCTTCTTTAAAGATGAATTCCATTACTGTCAGAGCATTACACAGCTTATCTTAGGCTGCATGCGACGAACAAGCACACCAAGACCACAAGAATGACAGGTTTGAAGTTTCCCTCTTTGAAAGATCAGTATATAATGTATGATGTATCCATCAAATTAAGCTTCTACATGTTGGCCTTCCAGGACTGTTCCATAAAACTCCATCATCCATCATCATTCTTTGGCTGTTCCTGGGTGTTGCTTTTTGAGAAGATAGCATCTCCCCCTGCTGACTAATGAAATGAATGAACACAAGACAAACAATGAGAGTGGTAAAATGATGTTATTAATTGTTAGAATCACAGAATCATACAGCCGAACAGGGCCTAGCTGGTCATTGGGTCCAACTGCCTGCTCAGTACAGAACGTGAGCCTTTCATCCAGATTCCAACCAGGCCTGGCCCTATTTAGCTTCCAAAATTAGGTAGGATCAGGTACTTCATATTATAGATAAACTGTTTTAACATTGGGTGGGTTTAATATTGGATTGGATGGCCTGGAGGAGAGTGACAAACAGGTTTAAACTAGGCAAGATGGATGAGTTGTTGGTTAGACGAAAGCCTGACTTAGGGATCAGGATCCATCCTGCTCTAGGTAGCATTGTGTTCTCCAAAGGACCCGGCATGTAGCTTGGAAGCTCTTGATTCTATACAGTTCCTGACTCTGTAGGCAGCAATGGGAAGGAGTGAATTTCCACTTTGTGAACTAGATGCAACCCCCATAAGTCAGAATGCCTTTGCAACAAGTATTAATGTCATAATTAAATCATGTTTAGGCTACCTCAATATGTTCTACATGAAGCTTCCCTTGAAAAATATCCATAAAATTTAGAGCAGTTGTTCAGTTTCAGGATCAATCCCTCTTTAGTTTAACATGTGGCAGGGTGATGGAGAATATCTCAAGAAATGTCATCAGTGTGGGAAATGTAGAGAGATGACAACTGATCTGAGTCTAAAATGTCTCTGAATCCACAAGAATTCTGGCCATCTGAGTATAATGAAGTAGTGCAAGCCAAGACCTTAGATCATCGGATCACAGATGCACTTCTTTCTATTGTTTTGTTGGTGGTGGCCCAAATGTACTGTTGCTTTACCCACCTGTCTTTCACCTGGAATGCCCTGAAAAAGGACAGATAGGTATCCAAAAGTATATTTTGTTGGCTTGAACTTTACAGTTTGCTGCCATGTTTAAATGTTGCCATTTTATGTCAACCTGTCAAAATATCCACAAACTTTGCCTCAGAGTCTGGACAAATGCTATATTCTGGTTTTTCATTATTCTTATTGTTTTGCATTTGTTTTATCCTTTATTACCATATCCTAAAATGCATAAAATCACATACAGATGGTTTTGGTTAAAATTCAGTGACAAGTATGGAATACGTGGAGTAGCAACCCCAAGATATTTTGCTTATGTTATCAAAGGTGTTGTGATTTTATCCCTTTTTAATATTTATTTTAAAACTCAGGACATCCCTGTTTGAAGATGTTCTAACATTAGCATTAACACTTACAGCAAACTGGCTTTTTAATTTTAGGAAGATTTTAATTTGGTGATTCTCTTTGTCCTATACATCTGACCTTATTGTCCTTCTTTACTGCTCCCAGCAGATTCTGGTGGTGTATCTAAACAGGAGCCAAACCTGGCCTATCTGGGCTAAGTGTCAAATACTTTCTATTCTAGATGAACCAAATGCCTGGTTTATGCATCCTGTCCTGTTCCTACAGCAGCAAAATGCATTCTAAAAGCTGAGAGTTGAAGGGAACAATGAATTGAGAAAACAGTCCAGTTCAGAGGTCAGTCCTTTGTGCCAAGCTTTTTGGTCAGTCAGAGGTCTCCAGGGCTGTGGTAAAGATGGTAGCTGAGAATCAGAATTTGTCAGATCCAGTAGAGTAAAGCTGGTAGAATAGAGTAAAACTCCAGTAGAGTTGAAATGTTGTTTGCAGCAGAGAACTAGCTCCAGGTGGGCTAAGTAATTGTTGATTGTGAATCAACACACCTGGGTAATCACATCAGTGATTATGATGTTTACGGAAATCCCCCCACCCCCCCCACCATCTGAACATCTGTTGCGCATGTGTGTCCTATGCCTTTCCAAGGAGTAAGTTGTCTCAGACTCTGATTTCTGCACTTGGAGGAGCTTAGGAGCAGCCCAGGAAGACCAGGCACTCTTCTAAATGCTCCAAGGAAAAACTGTCAGTCAAACTTTCAGTTCTCAACCTAGCTCTGGCTGTGCCCCACAGGGCTTGCTCTCCCTTGCTTTCTCCTTAGATGAATCTTTCTCCATTTCAGACATGACACTTTGCATGTTGGATCATACAACATGAAAGGCAGCCAGAGACAAGGATCTAGCTCAGCTCTCATACTGAATGGCCACTTCTGAAACGTGTCTGGCCAATTGTTTCGGTATGTATTGGAGGCAAGTGGCTGTTGTGTCAGTCACAGCAGGCTCAGTATCATTGGCATTGGCAGGACCAGGGATGGAGCTCCTGAAAATCTGGTATCAGTTGCCAGTGAATCTTACCATCTTCTGATATCAAGCATGGCTTCTTCACATTAAGATTGGAAATTACAGAAATGCTAGATCATGATTTGCCATTTGGATGTCCAGACCATTGTGTATCTGATGTAGTCACTGACTTGAGCAGTAGAATATAGCAGCTGTAGGTTTCAGAAGTGAAATTAAGTATGTGAATGGACCTCCCCCCGCCCGTCATTTTTTCCTAGTAAATGATTACATTCATTATCTTTTCTGAGAAGTGTGTGGGGTAGTCTACTGGCATAACAGCCTGATCTCTTGATTTAAATATTTAAAATCAGGGTGCCAAAACAATATTTAGCACCTGCATGGTCGTCTTAATCATGTTTACAAATATATTTTGTTTTCAATTAAGTAAAGGTGAACCTCCTTGCTGCCTGTCGCAAGAACATTGCCATCATAATTACTTCCTTGCATGACTTTATTACACTTAATTTTGCTGTTATCTCACATAATTATGCATTTCCAATTATGCACTCCCCACTGCCTTCCCTGCAACACAGTCACAATAATTATATATTTCTGAGTCATTTGAGGGAAGATCTCACAAGCTGAACATTCTAGAATATGGATAGAACTGAGACAACAATATCATTCATTATATATGCAAAGCAGCATGGAGTGATTCCATGGAATAAATCAGGGCCAAGTGCTATTGTGTGAAAAAGAAAACATTCAAGGATGATATCTGGCTGTTTATCCACTGCGCCTACTTTTGGTCTTGTGGCTGAAATGAGATGCAAACACTACCTGAGAAGCATTTTGTTTCCTGCTTTTCCTCACTATAACCTTTAGGTGGCACTGCAATATAGTGGAAGAACGCAAACACCTATGAGAAAATAACAGTTTCACTTTTGCAATTAAATTCCATTTTTCCCTGCACATGCTCTCACTCTCTCTCTCTCTTTCTCTTTTTAAGTTCTGGTTAGTCACGGAAGCAAAACTGGAGGGTTACAATCTTGTCTAAAGAACTGGTAAATATTAGAAGTCAGGAATATTGAGTGCATGATCAATGTCTCATGTAGAAAAAACCAGTATGAAGCCAGTTCAAAATGAATCTGGAGAGTGAGGTTCATGTTAAAACTGCTTCACAGGCTCCCATGTTTTCTGAGCTCGTAACCAGTCAGTATGGCTGATCTCTGGACCTCTTTGGAGAGACCTTTTCCATTGTGAAATGTTTAAGTTTCATAATTTTCAGTTTTCACAGAATAATCAGTTCAAGTTGCAACAACTCAGATTCAGGCTGGACATCAGGAAAATTTTCCTCCCTGTCAGAGCAATACGACAGTGGAACCAGCTGCCTAGAGAGGTGGTGGGCTCTTCCACACTAGAGACATTCAAAAAGAAACTGGACAGCCATCTGAGTGGGATGGTTTTAGTTTTAGTTTTAGATTGTATATTGTTTCAGATTTGTGTATGTTGTGAGCCACCCCAAGGCTAGTTGGCAAGGGGGCGGCATAGAAATCTGTTAAATAAAATAAATAATAAATAAATGGTATAACTTGGTGTCCTGCAACAGCAGGCAGGTTGGACCTGATGACCTTCACCCCCCCCCCCACCGACTCTAATATTCTATGATCCTAAGTATATTCTTGTCACAAGCCCCTCCTCATTGAGAATTTGGTGATGTTTCTCCAGTATGGATGGATAATTTCAGATTGTGGGGAGCAATTCCTAACACCTAGAACCCACCACTGAAATTACCACCACCACTCTGGCAGCAAAATCGCCCCTTCCATTTAACTTTAAAACAAGGTAGACTGGAAGGGCATGTCTTGGCACCTCAACAACAGGGTGTGCATTTGTGCAAATGCAAATACAGCCACTTGCGACCACCATTCCATTGATATATTCCACGGCTTGGAACCTGGATACCTAAAGGAACACTTCTTCCATATTTGCCCTCCCACCCCCTGTGATCAGCAGCAGAGGCCCTCCTCTGAGAACCCTCCATGAAAGACATTGGGAGGCAAAGTACCCAGAGGAGGGCTTTCTCTGTGGCGGTTCCCTGCCTATGGAATGTGCTTCCCAGAGAGGTCCACCTGGTGCTGTCGTTATTTGTTTTTTGGCACCAGGCTAAGACCTTTTTATTTCAACAATATTTTAATAACTTTTAACATCAGCTATATAGGTTTTAATCTGCAACCGGGATGGATCTGGATTTTATTTGTATTATGTTTTATTTTATTTTTCTTATTTGTGTAAGCCATCCCGAGGCTATGCGATGGGACAGCATACAAATACTCTAAATAAACAAATAAATAAATAAATATTGCTGACAATTTGCAGGTGGCAGCAAAATGGGGAAATTGGGCAGACATTCATAGGAATTTACAGCAAGCCTTTAAAACATTTTTTTGATCCTTCTGCTCTAATCTTTGGATGCCAACTTAAAATTATTGATGTTACCACATCAATCTGTTGCAGCAAAACCAACAAAGAGTCTTGTGGTACCTTACAGTTTAACAAATTTGTATATTCTGACAATGTATTTCACTAAGGAGAAATCACAGAAGTAAAACAATGGGAAACCGGATCAGTGTAGGAACTGTGGGAAGTGCTTCAAAAACAGTGAATATTTGAATTTTACATGAACAAATTTGTACTGGAGAGAAACAATTTGAATATTCTTACTATAGGAAATGCTTCAGGCATTTGAACAGATATTAGGGAACCCTTTCTATTGAGAACCCATTCAAATGCCCACTATGTGCGAACTTTTCTCAGAGGATTGATCTTCACTCAGAGATCTCACGGACAACAGAGGCCTTCTGAATCCTTTAGTGTAGCAAGACTTTTTTTAAAAAGAAATATCAAATGAGGAGCCATTGGAACATCCATGAAGTGCATGGATCCAACTTGTGTTTTGCGGATCAGCCAGTTGTTTACTCCAATTTTAATTTTGTCTTAGGCTTCTAAGGGTGCAGTCCAATGGCCTCACAAGTGTATCTGGAATCCCAGCTGTGTGATGCTGGCTGTCCCCACCACAGTCTCAGGGGCAGGGGAAAGGGCAGTATGCCAGGGAGACGGAGGATGGTGAGGCTTCAGACTTACGCCACTTCTCATCCAAATCCAGCCTCATCAACATCTTCTCCTTAGCCCAAAACCTAGCTGGTTAAAATGGCCATCTAGGGAAAATACTTGGCACAAGGCACTGCAGTGGGAGAAATGATGGGCACTACTCCTAATTTCAGGCATAGGACAAATATAAGTCTCTGAGTTTGGAGGCTTGCGTGCACTGAGGGAGTCATAAGTTTTGTGCCCTAAAAGTATCTATATTGTGTTGTGGCACTCTGTTGTATTTTATGCTTCAAGATTTGTGAATGGCCCAGAGAGCTCCGTCTACTGGGCCACACAGAAATGTAGCAAACAAAAAGTGAGTGGCAGAATTCAGTGGACAAGTGAAAATAGCTGTATTTCAGAGTGCTTTCAGCACTGAGTATCTGTTCATGTTTTCAGCTGGACAGTTTTTTCACTGTTTATTAAATAGGTTATTTAGTTTTGTTAATAATATTGATCAAATTATTTTCACTAGCCACCTTGGATCTAGGACGGAAAGACAGTATAAAATATTTTAGGGATGATGATGATGATGATGATGATGACAGGATTGACCTGTTGACCTTTTTTTTTTTACCTGTAAGTTATGCTTTCTGAGTCACACATGAGCCTTCACATGTCCAAAATTGGGTGGAAAACTCAAAATAGAAATCCGCCAAGGCTAGTTGTCACAAGACATTTTCCTGCATGTGAGCCCTCAGCTCAGGCGGTCTTTCTGACATGAAATAATTGTTCAGTGAAATGGCTTCAGTAAGTTCATGTTGGGTGTTGCTGTTCCAATCATGTCAGGAGATCTGACCCAATGGGGAGCTGTCCAGACAGTTGCTTCCCTCCATTCTGAGATCATCTCTCCAAAAGTTGGAAGAACTTCAACTTGGGTTTTCCCTCTGCTAGTCCTGTGAGGCCAAAAACTCTGATACACCCAGGAAAAACCAATGCTGGGACTCAGTTTCATCACGACACCACCTTTCTAGACAAGTGGGACAGTGCTGCTGTGGTGGAGCACTGGATCTCTCCCATGTGGCCTGTATCTCTTGATATCACTATGGCATCGTGGAAGGGATATTTACTGCAGTATCCTAAACACTCTGCAGATGTGTTGGAAGAGCCAGGACAGGCTGAGTCCATGTTCACATTTATGCCCACTCAGATGTTGTTTCCTCCATGTAGTTACATCCCTGGAGTTGCCAGGATGCTCCACATGTCTGAACCATCTCTGGACCCTCAAAAGTCTCCTGTGGTCAACCCCAGCCCAAGGCATCTCACCACACCCACCCCTGTTGCCCCACAGTGCTTTCCACCGCAGCCTCATG
Source organism: Varanus salvator macromaculatus (assembly GCA_023646645.1). Classification (NCBI taxonomy): domain Eukaryota; kingdom Metazoa; phylum Chordata; class Lepidosauria; order Squamata; family Varanidae; genus Varanus; species Varanus salvator. Next base: position 15,616,721 of record JAIXND010000674.1, on the reverse strand, counting down.
TTCCCCTTTCCATTACTTTGCCACTGTATGTCAGTCCTTCTGGCAAGAGGATTCTCATGGGTGTTAATCTGCTTTCATAAGAACTCACAAGAGTCACCTGGCCCTGTGGTGACATCTTCTGGCTGCTGTAGCAGCAAAACTATAGGAAGTGGAAATTTGTGACATGAGGGATCCAGACGGAGGACAGCTGGTCTAAGGATCCCTACCAGCTTCCTCTCATTGTGGCAAAAGCACACCAGGAGAACAGCTGAGGGGGGCTTTCACAAGACCATGGTGGAGGCAGTAGGCAGTGGTAGCAGTGGACCATCTTGATGAGGGGACAAAGGGAAGTGGTCAGTTCAGCACCTGATGTGGGTGTCTCAGTCTGCTTCATAATAGGGCTGGCCCTACCTACAGTACCCCATTCATCTAGAAGCCAGCTTCCAGGTTTAACAGAACTATCCTTCCAGCTTAGATGTTTCGGCTTAATGCAAAACTTGACATCACAGGATGCACTTCACCAGTGAACAAGGAAATGACACGTAAGAGTATAGCAACTAAAAAAATAACTTTCCCCCAATATGTATCTAGAAATAATAGAGTTTTACCCCTTTTTAAACAAATTAGGTTATTAAGAAGTCAATGATATAATTAGCACCTAATAGTGGTATTTTCTGGATCATTTGTTTTAAGCAGAGCCAAATTGTAATTAGATCACATTAATGCATTACGATTAAGCTTCTGTTGAAAGCTGCTTGACTTCTGATCACACCTACATGTATTAGCCATGATACACGACTGATGTTAATGCTTTCTGTTCTCCTTCCACCTTCCTGTGTTTCTTTCATCAGGGAGCCACTAAGTTTGGCGCTCTTTTTTGAATTGCACCCAGTTTAGGGGTGGGAAGCAGGATTTCATCTCCCTACACAATAATGAGAAGAGAAACATGCTGCTTAAATGATTAAAGACCTTGTGAGATGGGTGGTTTCTTTTAAAGGTGTCAGATTAGGTTACAAGGGCACATCTTTCATCTTAAGTCTGTTGCTCATTGGAAATAAAACAAGGAATATTAGGTGCACCAAAGAGGGTATTTGATAAACTGGATGAAAGAAGAAAGACCTACATGTTTCAGATGGCATTTGGTGGCACTGGTACCATAAATAAGATAAAGCTACATAGAAACATAGAAACAGAGCGAGTCAGAAGGGGTCTCCTGGGCCATCTAGTCTGACCCCTGGCTCCAGCCAGCTCTGCTCACGACATGCCCACCATGTGCATGTCAGCTACATCTTATCTTCTACCCTACACTCTCCCTGGCTGTTTCTGCTGCCAGAAGTCATTTTTAATTTTCCAGAATTCTTCAGAATAATGCTCCGTCAGTTCATTTCAGGGGGTTCCTGTGTTCAAAAGGGCAGTGGGAATCGGCTTCTGGGTTTGCCTGTGTGGTTGTAGAGTATCCTTCTCCTGCCTCCAACATCCACCTGAGAAAAGAAAGCACATGCTTTCAAAGCTACAGGGGAGTGGAAATCTCAGTGGTACAAGGTTCCAGTTCTCAGGGAAACTTATAAACATAAGTATCTATAAGTGTGTGTTTGGAAGCTTTAGGGCAGGGCAAGCTGAACTGTCCTACAGGTGATTAACACATGGAAGGGTTCTTGATATAGCATTATGATGATGGATATTCTGTAGAAAAAGTAGTAGCCATCAGTGGGGGTGCAGAAACATAGCAAGGACTTCTGCTGGTAATGAGCCTTACGAGTCATGCAAGGCACTGCAGTTCTGATTCTAGTTTGTAACGTATTAAGTATTATGAGGCTGAATTCAGTAGAGGTTTCTACGTTTTACAGCTCTTGAGAAATGAAATCTGTGTTTCATTAGCAAGAGTACTACTTTTTAAATGAACAGCATTGTGGAAACTTTACAAATCTATGCACTCTGCTGTGAATTAGGGCAGTGCTGGGCAGACTTCAAGATCTGGGGGTCTTCTATGCATTGGCTTGGCTTGCCTCACCTTGCTGAGGACCAGGACCCCAAAGTTTACCAAACAGGTCCACGTGCAAAATAATGGCTATGTGAAGGAGATGGTGGAGCTAGGTGAAAAATGCTGGCTTTAGAAATGGAATTGAACTGTACAATAATTTTGTTTTGATTTATCGATTGATTTCCAGAATTTGCCATGCTTGCACTCAACAAATATGAACACTATTTGCAGGAAAAGCTCGTATATTATTGATCTTGTATTCATCATCGTATGAGTGTGAATGAGAGAAAATGTGCACTTTACTTTTACTCAGTGGATGAACACACCCTTGGGCAAACACTTAAAAGAATGAACAAAAAGAATACTTATTTTTTCATGGTCAATCAACAATAACTCACTAATGCAAAATGGAAATGAAATGGACTTTGTTTCAAGGATTCTCCATCCGTTTGCCTACTGCAGTTCATAGGTCTGTGTGGGATGGTCCATCACATAGAGATCTACTCTGAAGTTAGCATATGTCAAGTTTTCTAACACAACTGTACACTGGTTAGGCAAAACTGCTCAAAGCATTTACAGCCTAAGGCTAGAAGATATTTATACAACAGCAGCTTTTTTCCCTTCCCTTCCCTTCCCTTCCCTTCCCTTCCCTTCCCTTCCCTCTTTTAACTGAACTTTTACTTGCCATTGTTAAACTGTTGGGAGTCAGAAATCTCTACTGCAAATCTTTCAACTTACTTTACATTCACCCTTGAACTAAGACACAAATGTCCTTTTACTGCCATGTATCTTCTTGGCAAATTAGGAGACCAGATACATTCAAGGGTTAGTTTAGTGTTCCAAAATGGAATTTGTTGTATGTGCCACACTGTTTATGTGCTTTTTGTCCTTTGATAAATTTGTCCTTGGGTTGAATGGTAGTATCCCATTCAAACATGAGTTGGATCCAGACCTGTTTAGCTTCAGCATCATTGCTGTTTCATGTGGTACGTGATCATTGACTGACCAAATCGCTCTGTGTTCTTCATTTATTGGAGGGGTTCTCTTGCTCATCCTTTGAAGGGTTAATAGAAGAAGATGACTACAGCAAAATAAGTTCCCAGTTCCTGGATGGCTTTTTGTTGTTAATCCAACACGACTCAGCACAACGGAAGAGGCATCGATTGTGATTGAGGTAGCAGACTCAGGGGAGCTAAATGTGTTACCAAGAGAGTGTTCTTGCCTTTTCTTCCCCCTTTCCCTGGACTACCACAATTCCACACTTCCTAAATTCATGCCAACTCTGTGTTGACTACTTTATCTGTGCTGGGTGTCAGCATTTTCAATCTCTCCAGCAGTGCCATGCGTGCATATATCGTGTCTCTTGTCTTTGCTGCACTTTTACAAAAAATAAAAATTGAGGAGGGGGAACAAAGCAAGGAAAGAAAGGAAAGTGAAGGAACAATCCTGAATTGCTGTGATTTCCATGGGGGTTTAACAGCATACACAGTCAACCCAATGAGATACCAATGGGATTTTGACCCTACAAGTGCAAATAGAAGCAAATTAAATAGTGTTTTCATAGCAATCTCATATGTGGAATACAATTTGCTCTTTTCACGTAGGGGATGTCAACCCATCCACTGTGCTTGATTGGCTGTATGTTCTAGGTACAAACCCCTCCAATATAAGGTATCATTTATTTTTCTTTCTTTAAAAAATAGACTTCAGTGCAGTGGTGAATTGTTTTGCAGGGAGAAAAGTTTGAGGGAAGATACTATAAGAAAAAACAAACAAACAAACATAAACAGCCATGGAGGGTAAAAAGATTTTTTTGTTGTTGCATCATATGTAGACATAGTTCTATAAAATCTGACACAGCAATTGTTTTCTTACAATACAAATGGCAACACTTTTTGAACTTCCTCTCCTAATTAAATTCCCATTATTTAGGTAATATTTATTGAGGGGAAGAACATGTTCTTTCTGTTCCATTTATTCTGAATTGTTATATAAACATATGCAATTTGCATTACCCTAATGTATACATGGGATGCAAGTGGTGCAGTGGTTTAAACTGCTGTGCTGCTGGGCTGGTTGATTGAAAGGTCACCAGTTCAAATCTGCACAACGGGATGAGTTCCCGTTGCTCCGTCCCAGCTCCTGCCAACCTTGCAGGTCGAAAGCATGCAAATGCAAGTAGATGAAAAGGTGCCACTTCGGTGGGCAGGTAGCAGCGTTCCGTGCACTTTGGTGTTTAGTCATGCCGGCCACACGACCACGGAGACTGTCTGCGGACAAACACTGGCTCCCTCGGCTAGGAAACAGAGATGAGCACTGGCCCCTAGAGTCAGGCATGATTGGACTTTAATGTCAAGGGGAAACCTTTACCTTTACCTTTAATGTATACATGCACCACAACATACTTGTATATTGCAATCCAATTTGAAATTTTGTGAGACTGCAACTCACTTTCCACCCCCAACTGCAGATGGATTGTGCCCACCAAATACATATAACAGAGATTTTTTTTCCAGTTACTTTTTTTTAAACAGGGATTTTTTTAAACCCACCACCTAACTCATATTAAATGATAAATGCTTGCAAAAGTACAAGAAAAACAGAAACATGCCAACAAATTTTCATGCAGTCTTTCTCTGACAATTTTGCAAACTGCTTCAGAAACTATTTGACATTGTTTGATGTACAACTTAGGGCTGGGGAAAAGGGAGCCTGAGAGAAACTAACTCTGACAAATGTGTCAGTTCCTCCTGCTCTCTCTGTTGCTTCACCCATTGTCATTGTGCCAAGTAAACTTGTGTTGGGAAAGTTCAGGCTTCTCTCCTCTGAACCAGTGAGAAAGCAGGGAAAACAGAGATAAAACCAAAAAGAAAAGGCCAGGAGGAGTGTGCTCCCACTCACCTCATAAAAAGTCACATTTTAACATTTTTGCTGTATTTCAAATACTGTAGTACACTTAGGAGTCTATTGTATTCACATTTCTGTAAGTCAGGTTGTTGGGTGGCCACATAAACTGAATAAATAATTAGCATTACTGTTGCATGAAAGAAAAACACCTGAAAATGATGTGCTTGGTTCCACACACCGCAAGGTTCTAACCCAAAACACAATGAATTAGTGGTAGTCCTGAAAGAATTGGTGTACATCTACTCGTGATTGTCCTGCTTCACAAACAAGAAGCTACAGTTAGGACAGAATACAAAGAAACAGAATGGTTTCTTATAGGCTAAGTTGGCAGACAAGGATGAATTTCATCATCTTACCTGCTCAGTCTGTACACAGAACATATTATAAGGAAAGCTGGATTAGAATAGGAAGGAGTGAAATTTTGAGGAAGAAACCATTCCTGATGAAAGTGTACAAAGAAAGAACAAAAGCTGGACTGCACTTGAGTATTAAGAAAACAACAATAATTTCCACAGAACAGTTACAGAATTTTACTGTTAACATTGAAGAAATCAAAAATGTGAAAGATTTGACCTACCCTGGCTCAGTTAGCAGTTCAAAGGGAGACTACAGCCAAGAAATTGGAAGAAGAATGAGACTTGGAAGTACAGCAATGAAGGAAGTAGAAAAGGTAATCCAGTGTGAAGATGTTTTAATGTAGGCCAAGGTCAAGATAATTCAAATGACTTGTACTCCTAATCACACTGTATGGATGTGACAGCTGGACAGTAAGGAAAGCTGACAAGAAGAAAATTAATGCTAGAGGAGCACTTTGTGAATATCCTGGACCAACAGAGGGATAAACAAGTCAGTCTTAGATCAAACGAACCCATAGCTTTCCCTAGAAGCAAAAAGAACAAAACTAAGACTACAGTCCTACTTTGGACACTTCATGAGTAGTCAAAACTCACTGGAGAAGACAATCTTGCACACTTGTCCACATGTATTACATGCCTGGGCTCTATGCCTGCAGAATGCAAGTGGTTGGTCACGTGTCTGAATTCATCTTTATGCATAGACACAAATGTCCATGCAGGTAGTGTGAGAGATCAGAGAGGAACATTCTGCATCCTCCTGCAGATGAGATGTCTCACTACAGCTCAGCTTTCAATCTGGGAGGAGGAGGAGTAGTTTATTTTATTGGTGCAAGTATTCATTTTATTTAATACTTTTCACACTCTCAGGATAGATTTCTATACATTACATATGGCTTCTATGTATAGTAACAGAATGAAGCACTAATATCATAAAATGTTAAATTACTGAAGCAGCATTGACATAAAAGCCGGTGTGCTGTGCTGGTTACAGTGCTGGACTAGCAGCATGGGGATACTGGCAGCAAATGAATATCTTATTTATTTATTTATTTAAAACATTTTAAAATAAATATTTGGTAAAGCAGAGTGCCATAAAAATTATCCAAAGGTGGATGGGAAATAGAACCAACTTTAACCATTTTCAGGCCTTGATTTGGATATAGGAGAGCTTAAAGTGGGTGGAGCAACTAGGCCATGCATGCTGGCCCCAATCCCCAGCATCTGTTGGTCCCACTCTCCTCCATTCAGATATTGCTGGTCTGAAGGGGTTCTTCCTGCATTTTCTTGAGCACATGCAGAACTCACTAGGAGACTGCAGAACATGTCTTGCCAGGATGCATGATCTGCTTGCTAAGGCTTTCTGTGTTCAGCCAAATGCCTGAAGAGAGGTAAAGATGTGACCACTTATATCTTCCTGGAGACAGGACTAAGGAGGTGTCACTGCAGACCTGTCTTTGCTACTTGTCAACATGACAGCTGTCTAAGCGTGGCCTTAACTGTTGATCTTAAAATGCTAGCATGTTTATATTGGCATAGGTGGTCCTTCATAAAGCTTGGTTCTTTTGAAGGTCAGTGGCAGAAATGAGGTATAGTGTCAATGTGACTGACACAGAGTATGTATGAGGTGATCATAATGCTTAGTTTCTGCAAGTGTTCCAGCTGCTACATCCTGCACCATTCTGCATTTAATTATGTGAGCCCGATTCTGAAATCTCTCAATTGATAATCTTAATGTGACTTCAGTTTAGAGATGAGTTCAGCTTATTTTCATTCACCAATGCAAGTGTTTTTTGGGGGGATGGGTTGAGGGCAGATTCATTTCTGACCATTTTTGGAACCAAAATGTGCTGCTTTCAATATTGGAATAAATCATAAAAATATGCAAAGTTTTTTAAATCTACATTTTTCAAACATTGCTACAAACTCAGAAACTTATGAGGTTTATTTATTTATTTATTTTACAAATCTCTATGCCGCCCCTTGCCAACTAGCCTCGGGGCGGCTCACAACATGTAAAAAACCAAACAAACAAACCAACAATCCAAAACCATAAACAATTTAAAATTGACCCATCTCCTAGTCACAATTAAAAACTATAAATAATCGAAATCAACTTTAAAATTTACAATTAAATTAATAAATTAACAATTAAAATATTTCTTAAATAAAAGAGAAATATTTATTTATTTATTTAAATAAATACATATTTGCACTCCTGCTCACGGTTGTCGCTCCAAGTGGGGCGAATTCAAAGTAAAAGTGAACCCAAGTGAAATGATCCTGCACCCGACTCATGTAACCACGCTTTGACAATAGCCCCGGTGCCATTTTCCTAGCAGAGATCCAATTAGGCAAGATCCTTTCTTTAGCAAGGAGCCTCTCACCTGAAAACGGAATGAACACTGAGAATTGATAAGAGTGAATATTTCAAAAGAGGAGCTGAAAGAGGTACGTTTCTGAGTATCTATAGAAGGCCCTGTTGAGTTTTCTTTCTCCAGCTCAACCTTCAAAATGGTCAGAGTCAAAATGACCCCCTGCTCCCAAGCTCTCTTCAACACATTTTTTGTATTTATGCAAATACAGCAGTCCTCCTACCTTGGGAAACCCAAGTTGGAAGAAATTTGGAGTCTGAAAAATACTGAAGCTCCCTGTTCAAATGTAGTCGCTGCTACAAGATCATGTAGCTATGTGTGAAAACACATTAGGGGGTGGGGGGAGATGAGAAACGATCCTTCTGGCTCAAAAAAAGTACTGTGCAGAGCTCACAGCTGGAATGGAATACAGATTGTTAGTCACCACAATGTTGGCAGTCATTCTTCAGCAACAGGGGATACTGAGGGCAGTGGGGGAGAGCAATTTGTCAGGCGAATTCAAGGAACTTCTGCTGCAAGGAACTTCCTTGCATCATCTATTTCTCTGCCTTCCTATCTTATAAAATCAGCAAAGGACAGAAAACCTGCTTCAGCTCTAGTATCATAGTCAGCAGAGGGAGCAGCATGTGTGAGTGAAGGAAGATGAGTGTGTGCATGGAAGGGTGGAAGAAAGGATGAAAATAATCTTGCACAAAGCTTGGAGATGTAGGAAAGGCACAGACCTCTTTGTTTAAAGCAGGTGTAGGGAGTGGGTGATCCTAGAGATGCTTTTACATGGGCTGTGCTACTAGAGCAAAGGAGTTGTAGTACAGCAATATCTGAAGACTCGTACCTTGGTTTAAACTCTTGATGTGTCTGTGTTTTTCTGTATTGTTACCAAAATAGTCCTGCTGCATTGGCTCGGGTATTCGTATCTAGTGATGGACACAGAAACATAGAAACAGATCTGTCTTTGCACAGAAATCAAGTAGGATTGGACTGCATGAGAATTTTGGGTTTGCTTGCAAAACATGCAGACAAGGCTCATTCAAAGTTCCAAACACAAGCATGTGTCCATCAAAAACAATTCCAGATTGCTGAACCTGTGCTCATACTCCTGTTATTGCAGATTTCTAATTCCCAATTGGGTGCGTGCATATTTCCTAATAACAAGTCATCCAAATGCTAAATTTCATTCAAATTACTCATTTTTCCTAAAGAAAAATGAAACACTTCTTTCAAAAACAAGTCATAGCATTTACTACCACTTAAACATTTTGTTTTCAGGTTTTTCTGCCCTTCTCCCTTTCCTTTCTTGTCCATATAATGCTAATGTATGTCTTTATAACCCTAAGACATCCTGGAATTATAACTCTCAGTACTGACATGCCCCATTCCAGCCACACCCATTTCACACTCTCTACAACTCCATCCCTCACAAATATATATTTTTTTAATACTGAACTCAATTTTTCTGCATACATTTTTTTTGCAAAAGAGTTGTTCCAGCTCTTTGACAATTTTGGAGGTCTGTTCTTTTCTGATTTTGCTACATCCATTGCATTGTTTAGACTACTTTTGTACAGTTGGGTTCCACAGCAGTAATATCTTATACTCTCAACGAAAATCATGAACAGGCAATGTGGTTATCCCAGAAAAGAGACATGTTTATCTTCAGTCACTGGTATGAAAAGTAAATTTTTGCATGCCTCCAACACATGCAGTTCCTGGCTGAAAATGTTACCAGGGCAGTATGAGATTGGACCACCAAGAAAGCAGCAGGGATGTCTTGAGAATTTACCTGGAAATAATTCAGATGAAAAGGCTCAAGAACTCTGTGATCCTCTTTAAATATGATGAATGTTGTCTTAAAGAGCCCTTTCTCATGTGTCTTCAGGAAGGATGGTTTCCTCTATTGAAATCAGGCTAGAGGAAATCTTCAGAAATCTGTTGTGTGGCTTCATGGATCATCTTCTGGGAAAAAGAGAGTCCATGTCAGAATCATAGTTTAGAAGGGACCTCAAAGGCCATTGCAGGAATCCTGGTGTGCTTCTCCCCTAAAAAGTGGGTCACGTAGCCTCCACTGCAGCCCCACATCCTATAAAGCATGAAGAATATGTGAAGCATGCCTTCCTGAATAACTCTTAAGGGACACATAATACTCATTGCCTTCATGTCCATATAGCTGGAAGCAGGAAATAAATGGGAGGTAAGTGGTTCCAGGGCTGTGTTGCCTGTTCATGTCCATCACTTGGTGAATGTGATGCAGGGCCTGTCCAAGGCATTCTGCTCCTAAGCTGAAGACCCCCCTGAAGCCAGTTTAGACTGTCAGCTGTTCACAGCTGCAAAGGGAAACAAACATGGGCAGCAGTCCAGGTCAAGGGCTGCATGGCACAGACTGCCCTGACTTTCAGCCTGCTCAAGCCTGTGCTGCCCGAGGCAGCCACCTCACTCCACCTAATGGCACGTGCATGGGTGGATGTCATCACAGATCAAAGGCTGCAGCTAGGACTGCCATATCAGCTCATAGACAATTCTTTTCAATGGAGTCAGTATGAATGTTCCGCAGTTGGTGAGCTGGAGATGAGAAATGAAGGGATGCTCATGCATGTCTTAACCAGCTCTAAGCCCCAGAAGATTGACTCTAATGTAGGAAGTGACAGAGAAGCTAATGCAGACATTTCAGTGCAGTTGATGTGATCAGGACAAGGGAAGGGAGGAACTTTAAAGAGCCATCAGAATGCATGGCTTAGTAATAAGGCTGCGATCCTTGGAACTAAACTCTATGGAGACTAGTGGGATTTCTTTCCTTGTAAAGATAATCATAGCCAATTCATCTGTAAAGTGCATTTACTGCAGTAGTTGTGGTCAAAGTGGTTTGCAGAACAAATAACATAGCTACAATTAATATGTTGCAATGCCACATTAACTCAATTACAATCCATTTAAAACATATACAAATGAATAAGCAAAGGACATGCCAGTAAGAGAGCTAACAACTCCAGTACCTATATTATCAACATTATGCACATATGCTTAGAAACATGATTTGCATTTCACTTCATTAACTAAGGGGGATTTCACTTCATTTACTAAGGGGAGGGGGGATTATATCAAAATGTTGGCTGCTTTCCTCACAACAAAAAAAGCTGAACAGATCTGAGTGATATGAACTAGGACAGTCAAAAAGCTCTCAGAAAAAAGGGGTGGGAGTGGGAACAAAGCGTAATATCAAATACGAACCAGGGATCTTGCTTGGCTATAGGTACAGAACAGATAGCATTCCACGTCTCTTTTCTTTGGGTCCAGGAAGAATACCTTCCTCCAGCCTATTCTGTGGTTTGCTGATTTCAACACCTTTCCTTCCCCAGACTTGTTCTCATTTCTGACTCTCTGCAGACCACTGCATAGTGGGAAAGTGTTTTTCAAGCAGGATATCCATTTTTATTCCCTGTTCTGGCTTCCTGAAAACGAGCTCAGAAATCTTTTGCATATTGTAGAACCATGACAAAGTTGTGGTAGCTCATTTGACTACCCCTGGGGCTGGGCAGCCTGCACACGCCCGCTTCTGATTAGGGTGGAACTAAGTGAACAGATGTCCAGGTAAGATTTGCCGACCCTTCCAACCATGAATTGGATTTCCTCCTTGCTAGGGGGCCTTCTGGAGCCAAACAAGAAGAATGCCGCTATTTGTTCAAGCTCGTTTGAACCTTGCTAGAAAGGATTGGATCCAGATCAAGGCTTGAGTGATTTCATTTTTAACTTCTGCCAAGTGATTTACCTACTTCTGCATATATTTCTCCCAGTGCCTGCTGTTTATTAACATTTGCAGCAAACACACATGCACCTCTTGCTAATAGCATTTAAAGGCATAACATTCTTGTTTGTGCATTACAAAAATAAAACTTATTAGGAAGCATAAAAAGAAATATCTGCTTGCAACAGTGATTTCAGGCTACCGATATTTCAGTTGATCAGAGACACTGCTTAGAATCATTGCATGCTCAGAAATTACCCTAATATGCTACAATTTGAGGGAGCAATAACTACAAAAAATGTCCTTAATTTACTGTTTCTGAGCTTGGATAAAAATCTGTGAATATGAAACTATTTGCTTTTTAACAACCCCAAATTGCTGAAATTCTTTTTGGCTATGATCCTTAGCAACTCACTTAATAGCAGTGGTTGCCTATATAGTTGGAGCGTTTTAGTTGCTATTACAAATGATAATATTTGATGGCACAGTATGAATTTCCTTGGTGGCTTCCAGATGTGTCAAACTACAACTGCCATTTTCTCTTCCGGCACACCCATTGGCTTGTCTGACATGGCCATTCCAACATTTGTGTATCTGTCATGGAAACGCAAAGGATGCTGGACCATGTAATAGGCCGTATGATCTATTCATACATGGTATGGGCCTGTTAAGACTGATTGTTGATGTGTGTGGAACTGAGAACTGTTCTAAGTGCACTTTCCTGTTAAATTAACTTTTATGTAAGTTAAATTCCACTGCGAGTCCTTGTTGCCCTCTTCCACTGGAGGTGAGCTATATTGTTCTTTGTCTCAGGAAACAAAATGTCTTGGTCTGTACTTCCCCAAATGTCTTCCTCACTCTTAAACCTGATATCCTGAGTACACCAAACATCCAAGATGTGAAGATAACTTTGAAAAGTCACAATTTAGTAATTTACAGAACCAAAATACAGCATGTTTCTTGTCACCAGACAAGAAGAAAAAATGTCTGTTATATAGAATCATTATATGTCGCTTGATAGGTTATTTTATATTATTTGCACATATTTGCACATTTTTCCAAGGTAAAAGGCAGTATGCATGATTTCGAAAACCCAGTTTCCATGAACCATGATAAAATCTATGTATGTAGGGGAGAAAAGGCCAAACTGTGCCTGCAAAATCCTTTCAAAAAATAAGTTCCATGTGTGGGGAATTTCTTTAGATCACCTGCCCAAGTTAAGAGACAAGTAGGTGCCTGAGCATGGTTCTGGTTTCTTATGTGAAAAAAGGACATTATCGAGTTGAAAAGGATACAGAGAAGGGCAGCACATACTATTAGGGGACTGAAGCATCTCCCTTACAAGGACTCACTATGACAAGTCCGACTGATCAGCTTCAAAAAGGCAAGTAAGGGGAGATATCACAGAAGCATTTCAAAAAATGCATGGTGTGGAGAAAGTAGAAAGGGAGATACTTTTCTCATAACATAGAAACAGAATGAGTCAGAAGGGGTCTCTCGGGCCATCTAGTCTGACCTCCAGCACCAGCCGGCTCCACTCACAACATGCCCACCATGTGGATGTCCAGCCTATCCTTGAACACCCGCACCAATGGGGCCTCAACAACCTCTCGTGGAAGCCCATTCCACACCCTCAGGGTCCTGACTGTCAGGAAGTGCTTCTTGGCATCTAAATGGAACCTGGGTTCCCTGATCTTTGCTCCGCTGGAGCGCATCCTGCCTTCCTCTGCAGGGGAGAACAGGTCTCTACCCATCTCCATGTGATATCCCCTCACATACCTGTATGTCGCCAACAGATCCCCTCTGAGTCTCCTCTTCTGCAGGCTGAAGAGACCCAGTTCCCTCAGTTTCGCCTCATACGGCATCTCATAACACCTGAACCCAGAATCATCCCATGAAGGTGATTGGTGGGAGGTTTAGCACAGATAAAAAAAAGTACTTCTTCCCACAGCATATAGTTAAACTGTGGAATTCACTGCCACAGGAAGTGGTGATGTCCAGCAATCGGAATAACTTAAAAAGAGGTTGGACAGTTTCATGAGGGAGGAGCCTATCAGTGGCTGCTAGCCTTGCTTGCTCCGTGCTTCCCTGTTGGCCAGAGGAGGCCTGCCTGCCTACACCAGTGGCTGAGGCACTTGGGCAGGGGTCTTGCACCAACACTGCTGGAGGGGTCCTGTGGGCAGCAGGTCTGCCACCATGTGTATGGAGTGCTGGACTGGACAGATTTATGGTCTGATCCAGCATGGCTTTTCTTATGTTCTTACACTCTTGTAAGTTGCCAAATCAAATTGCCTGGACAGGTAGGCAGTAGGGATTGACCCTCCCCTATCTGTATTCTGTCTGTTATCATGCCAAATAATAAGGAGCCTCTAGTGAATGACAAAAGCAATAACTTCCACTTGCAACCATCTCCTGATTACACCTGAGAATTGAACCAAGAATCTTAATTTCAACCATGCTGAAATTACTGGCAAATTACTTTGCCTACTGGTAAAGGATAAAATCCCTATGCCATGTTATCCATTATCTACTGAAATATACCCATGCATCTTTCTGTGCTCATTTGAAGCTAGTTGGGAAACAAAACATTACAGTATTATTGATCATCTTTATGATCACTTCTTTGTTTTATTTTGTTTTTGCAATAACAAAACACATGCAGAACAAATAAATGATTTATTTAATTCTAACAGAGTGATGGGTTGGGGCATTTCATTAGGAGGTATACATGTTTATGGTATGGTGTTTTGCAATATGTTTGAATATGCTTTGAAGTAGGGAAGGCAAAAATATATTTCCAAATGCTAAGTAAGTTGCCTGCACACTCTAATGAGACTAATCCTATCACTTGACCCCAAATTAGACATATGTAAAATACATAACATTTACATTATTACGTAGAGTATACAAAACAGTTTTGCACATATTATCTTGAAATGTGTGCAACAGCCCCATAAGATTGGCCAAACTTACCATGGCAGATATGGGTCCCTCCTGCTTCCTTGTAGCCAGCACAGAAAAAATAGCACTAGCTGCTTCTCTAAGAGAAAAAAGTCACCTTGGAGAAGGGCTTTAATGAGGTTTTAGTGGGTGAATGGAAAGGGGAAGATGTTTCCAATAGGATATATGCTGTTGTGGCTTCTGCCACCTTCTGTCTTCCTCTGAAGTACAATTAGTCAGCCAAACTCAACTGTTAAGCTTCTTTGTAGAGCAGGAGGAATATGGAGGTGATTCTCATGCCCTTATTTCTCCTACCTTGCATGTTGTTGTTAGTACCTAAGTCGTGTCCAACTCATCGCGACCCCATGGACAACATTCCTCAAGGCCTTCCTGTCCTCCACCATCCCCTGGAGTCCACTCAAGCTCACACCAACCGCCTCAGTGACTCCATCTAGCCATCTCATCCTCTGCCGTCCCCTTCTTCTTTTGCCATCTATTGTTCCCAGCATTAGACTCTTCTCCAGGGAGTCATTCCTTCTCATTAGGTGACCCAAGTATTTGAGTTTCATCTTCACTATCTGGCCTTCTAAAGAGCAGTCAGGGTTGATCTCCTCTAGGACTGAACGGTTTGATCACCATGCAGTCGAAGGGACTTGCAGGAGTCTCCTCCAGCACCACAACTCAAAGGCCTCAATCCTTCAGCGCTC
>JAIXND010000674.1:15474359-15601343 GCA_023646645.1 Varanus salvator macromaculatus | reverse complement strand
TGTCCAGTTTTCACTGTTGCTTCTTGACTCGCATATAGGTTTCTCAAGAGACAAATAAGATGGTCAGGTATTCCCATCTCTTTAAGAACTTGCCACAATTTGTTGTGATCCACACAATCAAGGCTTTAGCGTAGTCAATGAAGCAGAAGTAGATGGTTTTCTGGAACTCCCTAGCTTTCTCCATGATCCAGCGTATGTTGGCAATTCGATCTCTAGTTCCTCTCCCTCTTCAAAATCCTGCCTGTACTTCTGGTAGTTCTTGGTGCACATACTGCTGGAGCCTAGCTTGTAGGATTTTGAGCATCACTTTGCTAGCATGTGAAATGAGTGCAATGGTGCGGTAGTTTGAACATTCTTTGGCTTTGCCCTTCTTTGAGATCGGAATGTAAACTGAACTTTTCCAATCCTGTGGCCACTGTTGAGTTTTCCAAATTTGCTGGCATATTGAGTGTAGCACTTTTACTGCATCATCTTTCAGGATTTTGAATAGCTCAGCTGGAATGCTGTCACCTCCACTAGCTTTGTTGTTGCTCAGACTTTCTAAGGCCCATTTGGCTTCACATTCCAGGATTTCTGGCTCGAGCTCAGTGACCACCCCATCATTGTTATCAGGGACGTTAAGCTCTTTCTTGTATAGTTCTTCTGTGTAATCTTGCCACCTCTTCTTAATCTCTTCTGCCTCTGTTAGGTCCCTGCCATTTTGGTCCTTTATCATGCCCATCTTTGCATGAAATGTTCCCTTCATATCTCCAATTTTCTTGAAGAGATCTCTGGTCCTCCTTATTCTATTGTTTTCTTCTATTTCTTTGCACTGTTCATTTAAGAAGGCATTCTTATCTCTTCTAGCTATTCTTTGGAATTCTGCATTCAATTGGGTGTATCTTTCTCTTTCTCCCTTGCCTTTTGCTTCCCTTCTTTCCTCAGCTATTTGTAAAGCTTCCTCAGACAGCCATTTTGCTTTCTTGCATTTCTTTTTCTTTGGGATGGTTTTAGTTGCTGCCTCTTGTACAATGTTGCGAACCTCTGTCCATAGTTCTTCAGGCACTCGGTCTATCAGATCTAATTCCTTAAATCTATTTGTCACCTCCACTGTATATTCATCAGGGATATGATTTAGGTCATACCTGAGTGGCCTAGTGCTTTTCCCTACTTTCTTCAATTTAAGCCTAAATTTTGCAATGAGAAGCTCATGACTGGAGCCACAGTCAGCTCCTGGTCTAGTTTTTACTGACTGTGTAGAGCTTCTTCATCTTTGGCTGCAGAGCACGTAGTCAATCTGATTTCTGTGTTGACCATCTGGTGATGTCCATGTGTAGAGTTGTCTCTTGGGTTGTTGGACAAGAGTGTTTGCTATGACCATCATATTCTCTTGACAAAATTCTACCAGGCTGTGCCCTGCTTCATTTTGTACTCCAAGGCCAGACTTATTTATTTTATTTTATTTATTTTTCGATTTATAGCCTGCCTTTTTTCTACAAAGGGCTCAAGGCAGCTTACATCATTCTCCTCCTCCCTCTTATCCCCACAACAACAATTCTGTGAGGTAGGTTGGGCTGAGAGTCTGTGACTGGCCCAAAGTCACCCAGTTGGCTCCATGGCTGAGCGGGGACTAGAACCCAGGTCATCTGAGTCCCAGTCCCATGCTCTTCCAACAGTCTTGCCTGTTATTCCAGTTATCTTTTGGCTTCCTACTTTAGCATTCCAATCCCCCATGATGATAAGGGCATCATTTTTTGGTGTTAATTCTAGAAGGTTAACTCTAGAAGATTTAGTGTTACTCTTATCTTGCATAGGATGCCTGTAATCATCTGAGTTTGGAAGATTATGAGGATTCCAACAGAACTGCACCTAGCTTGCTTTCTTGTAGGTATAAAAGAATAAGTCGAAGCTGTAATTCCAATCAGAAAGTAGTGAACTTGTTTCTGTTTCCCTTTAGGAACACCAGAAGCTTCCTTGTACCCAATCACAATGTATGTCCATCAAGCCCCTTTTTGTCTACTGATGCCCTCTACATATGCTTGCTTGCAACTCTGTCTAGCATCAGTTAAGAATTCCAGCCCACTGCATGTAGACCAACAGTGGTCTGGCCTGGGTCTTGTCAATTACCTGACTGTCTCAGCTGAACTGGAATCTCCTCAATTCATCATTGCCAAACACACAGTCAGCTGAGCAGGGTTCCTCTCCCATGTAATTTTGGACAGTGATTGCAAAGATGCTTGTTCTTCAGTAGGATAAAATTGCATTTGATTTTATTCATGCATTCAAATATATCAGTTTATATTTGTGTTTCAGGTCTGGTTATTTACTATTGATTGCTGCTTCCCTCCAACCCTGGTATATACTTAGGGCTGGGTGAGCACAGCATTTCTAGCCATGGCCAGAAATTCTAATTTCTAATTCATTTCTGTAATTTTCTAAGCTTTATTTACTTATTCTGTCGTGCAAATGCAGCTGGCCTTTGCTTTAGGGTTATTCCCTTTTGGATTTGGTTCCATAATGTTGTGCTAATGTAAGTTACGCTCAAATACCCTTGGTATTTGAAGACATTGTAGAGAATAAGTATGGGGCTGAAATTACTCCTTTGTGTTTGGTTCTGTAAGCAGCTCGAGACACGCTGTGTAATTAAAGGCAGCATAAGGCACCATGGGAATCAGTGCCTGCCTCTTCTACACACCAGGTTTTGAAGTGAGCTCCCTGGAATTAGTGTTAATCTAAACCACTTATTGACTTGAACAGGGACAGAGTGTGAAGGTTAGAAACTTGAGGCCTGAAAGCAACATGCAATAAGGAAGTTTATTTTGCTCACATCTGTAAAAGGATGGTTATAATTGTCATTGCATCAGTTATATTCAGTGTCCCCCAAGTTAAAAAAAACAACACAACACAATGCCTTTGGAGACACTGGTAAAGGGTGGGTCATAAAATGGGTTTTGGGTCTTGGACCTAGAGGCGAGGAGGAAGTAGCAGCAGAGCCTGGGAGTACAGAGAAGCTGAGGAGGGTGTGTACGAGTGACGAAGGCCCGGGGAAGCAAATAAGGGCAGGGCTGCAGGCAGAGGAGGCCTCGCGGTTTCAGCCTGGAGAAGCGCAAGGTGGTGAGGTGAGCTGCCATCCGGCCATGAGGCCTATTTGAGACCCTGTGCCACTGTTGGCGGTGCCAATGGGTGACGCACTAAGGGCGATGCGACAAGGGCATCTTCCCTTGTCTGCCTCCCTTCGCTGCCACCCAGGCTGCCCAGGGACTCTCTTCCTCTGGGTGATTTTTAATCTTTTGTTTTGTCTGGGAGAACTAGGCAAGTAAAGTCAGGGAAAGATAGTTTAGGACAGACAAGGCAGGGGAAGGAAGCAGCTTGGAATATTGTTCTGAGCGCATTGTTGGGACTCCAAGCTCAGATGAACGTTCTCCACTTGCAGTCAGTGCAGAAAACAAAACGAAACTAGTTACTTCTCCAGGGTTGTAAATACCCTGGTATGGAATGGACATGGAGGGAAGGTATGGAGGCGGACAGAAGAGAAAATTGCATGTTGTTTGGTTTGGCCTCACCTCACTTAGTAAAATGTCTCAGGATGACCATGTCTCAATGTTTACATCTAAGTACTTCCTACTGAAACTCTTAAAGAAGTGAGCAAAGGACAGCATCCTTAATTTCCCCTTTTTTCCCAACCACATGGAGTGAACAATTGAATGAAGGGGTATTGCTCCGCAGAACACTGCACACCTCGGATAAGCTTGTTTTAATGTTACTGAACCATTGTGAGTGGACTGCTGCACTCACACTGTGAGTCTCCTTTGATTTATCTCCCTCCTTAGCTGGAGTTCAGTGAAGGTAAAGTAGAAGGGAGAAGGAAGCATTATAACATGCGACAAGCTTTTTTCCCTCCAGGCTGTTCATCTGCCATAAAGTATATTTCACATCTTTCCCCCTCTTACATAATGAAAGGTGTTAAGTTTCTATCCTTCACTGAGATGTTGCAACCCCAAGCTATTTACATAAGCATCAGCCAGCCAGAAGCCAAAGAGGATCCATCAGGGCCTATTGGGGTCTGCTACAAAGGAGAATAGCCCACCCACACCAGAGTACACTCAAGCAGAGAGCCCTGCAAGTTTTCTACTTGCTAAATCTCAGCATGTTCTCCTTCTTGTATTAACCAAACACCATTTCATTTTCTCCCTCTCCTGCGCTCTGTGTATGTGAGAAAACAAATTTAGTTAAGGAAATGCCAGCATATACTGTCTTGAATGCTTGGGAAATTTTCAGGAAACATGCTAAATTAAGCTATGCTTTCTTGCTTGCTTGCTTTTTAAAAGGCTGTGCTCCTGTGTTGTTCACAAATGCCTGTCCATGGAATAGTGTTAAATTTTGAAGAGCAGATGCTGTTCTGCATAGCCATGTCCCCAAGGAATGTCTAAAATTGTAAGCAGCTGTGCTGATCCATAACCAAACAAATAAGTACAATAATAATGATAAAAAAGAAACAGTGCTAGGAATTATCATCAGCTGAGATCTGGTCTTTGGAAAATTCATGGATCTTAATTGCCCATTCAGAATCCCCCCCTCCCCCAAAGTTTTCATTGCAACAAAGAACAACAGGGAACAATTGCAGCTAAACTCAGAAGGAATATTGGATTCTGTGGGGGAGGGGAAACATTCTGCTAAAAAGAGTCAGTTTGGTGTCTCTGTGAGCCCTGGCTCCACTACACCACCAAGACAATGTACCAACATGTAACAGAAGCAGATTGTTCTGCAGATTGTCTCTGTGCTGCAGGTAAGGGAGGGCCATGAGTCCAGCTCAGCCTTCATCAAAGTAATTTCCTCCAGATGTTACTGCCTACAACTTCCAACAACTGAAAAATCTTAGACTGAGGAAGGATAGTCTAGTGTTTAGACTCTACATTTGAAACTCCAGCTATTATTAGGGATGATGCTCAGTTGGCCAGTCAGTATCTTTTAGCTTCATTCATTTCATGCAACTGTTGCAAGGGGCAAACTGGCTAGAAGGTTTTGTACATTGCTGTGAGCTTCTCAAAAGAAAAGATAAGATATGGTAGGTCTTTCATAAGTGGAGCTGGCTGGGGTTAGACTAGATGGCCTGGGAGGCCTCTTCTCACTTGCTCTGTTTCTATATTTCTATATGCATGTAATAAATAAATACAATGTATTTGCCTATGGGTGGGGTACATGGGTATACTTTTAGTTATTTAATCTTTGCTATTCAAATTGAAAGGCAATCAGCTCCACTACTTTAACATGCATTTTATAAAATAATACTATTTATAAAGGTGTCAGGAAATGCTCCAGGCACTGTCCAAATGTCAACAGTTCCTGACAGTAGGCTAACAACCTTAGAACAAACAGCATGAAACAAAAGGAAAGTGGACTTGAGGAGAGAAACAGGACAAATGTTGAGTAAACAGAACAGTGAAAGAAAAGAAAGAAAGTATATGGCAATTTGCATGGGAACCAGAGAGGCATCAAAACCATTATCATGGAATGATAAGGAGGATCTACAAGAGAAGAAACTTGAGCTTTTTATTTTTTTTTCTCTTAAAGTGGGTCCCTGAGGAATATCTAAAGAGAGAGAAGCTGTGGTCAGAAGTGATGTGGCAGGAATTGCAGTATTATAGAGACAAAACCCAATCAGTAGCTTGCTGGGGGTCCTTGTACAGGACTGGAGTGGAATTGAGGGCTTTGAGTAGTGGAAGCTACTTCTTCCTGAGCCTCTGCTTAGTCCAGGACTAGGAGGAAGGGCACAGCTCAGTAGCAGAGCACATGTCAGCATATAGATGGTCCCAGCTTTAACCCCTGGCACCTCTAGAGGCCTGGGAAAGAATACTGCCAGAAACCCTGAAGAGCATCTGCCAGTCAGTGTCAGCAGTGCTGGCCCAACAGTCTGCCTCAGTTGAAGGGAGATGTATACCTATATGCCTACTATTCTGGGATCCAGAGGCTCTCCAGGACCTTAGACAAAGAAGGTATGCAGTTCCGCTACTGGAGAGGATGCTTTTACTGAAGATAGCATGGATCTAACTGAGGCTTCCTGCATGAAAAGCATATGGTAGACAACTAAGTCATGGCTAGCACTTCCTTTTTCTGCAGAGCCTTGCCTCTGTTACTTTGTGCAGAGAAACTGAACCTTGCTTTGAATGTTAAGAATGAAGAAGCAGCTTGTTATCATAATGGCTAGCTCTGCTATAATTTTGTTTCTTAAAAGGATTGATTTCAGTGAAATTTCAGTATAACAGGGTAGACACTGAGAACAATTGTCAGAAGGTGCAATGCAAATCTTGCATTCAGTCTGTCTGTCTTTGTCTTTCCCTCCCTCCTTCTGAAATCCATCTTGCCTTACGCTAATCAGATGGTCCATGCTCTTGGATCAATGGTTGGCAATTTGCAGGCTGTTCCACAGATAAGGTTGTCACATTTCAGCAGTCTCATCACTGCCAGTCAGCATTAATAGCTGATAGGACCATTTCAGACAGACAAAGTAGATAGGAAAGTGAGGGCGGGGGGGAGTGAATGGAATGGCTTGGGGGTGGAAAGCAGGCTTGCTAAAAGGGTAGGGAGGGGAGATAGCAAACTCCATGGCTTTGTGATCCATTTGTACATCTTTCCAACAGTATATGTTGGAATGTATTTAGATGCATTAGAAGAAATGTGTAACCTTCCTTATAAGGGAAAGCTATGAGATAATGTCATTCTTTCAACAGCCTGGCTTTTCTTCCACAAAAGCATAGTAACTGGCATGAAAATGGAGCTGTTGTAAATTGGTTCAGTCACCAGTAAAGAGTATAGGTGAAGCCAATCTAAATCCAAGAAGTCAATTTGCACGAGACAGAGACACGGAAATGGGAAGGCCGAGCTCTGCAATACCTTTTGCAACAACGGGAACCTTAATTACTGGCATTGACCGCGGAAGCCTGGGTTCCTGTGTTCTATAATGAATTACTAATTGACATAACTCAGAAAGGCATTTCTGAGGCAAAGATGTTTTTATGGGGAAAGGAAATGGTAGAACGAGCCATTAGTTTATCCAGAGCGACTGTCTCCGTTCATGTAAAATATTGATACTCTCTTATACTGTGGTAACTCTTCATCATGCTTCACTGTGGTATTCAAGGGGCAAGGCTGGTGGCCATTTCTGCTCCATGTGCAGGAAGTGTGTTATTCCCATGCTGTACCTTGATAGCTTGTGCAGTCCAATTGGTGTTTCTCCCTGTGTGTGTTTGGAGCCATTATGAGCCATGCACAGTTCAGAATGCCCCGGGGAAAAGATGTCCTTGTTCTGGGGGCATTTCCCCATTTCTCCTAACATGCTTTGTGTTAAAGTGGGACTGCCAGTTATTTCTACACACACCCCCCCCTCGGAAACATTAGGACGGAAGTAATTAATGTGAAAGAGAAGAGACCCTTTTTGCTGTTGGCATTCTGGGAGCAGTGAAGTACAATCACAGGCAGTGTGGTGGAAAGCTGACATCAGATTGTTTGTTTAATTCCTCCAATTTGTTCACCTTAATGAACCAGTGTAAGGTTTTATTTGAGTGATAATTAACAAGAGAAAGCCTGCTTAATAATACTGGGTGCTGGATAGGGCTTGTTGCTGAGATTGATGGTAGATTCCAAGTTGAGAGCAACCACTATCCTTAGTGTGCATACACCTGTATTCATGTGTGTACTGAAATTGTCTTGTGACAATCATTTGCCAGGCTGCTCATGCATCCACCTCAGTGGCAAAGTGTGTACATAGGACGCATGAGTAATGCAAGGATCTCAGACCTTATTTCTTAAGTTGGTCAGTTGAAGCAGCTAATTGCAACAGTAGCAATGCACACCTGTCCATCCAATCATCTTTAAATAAGCAAAACAACACAGCAAGGAAAACAAAACAAAGACAAAGCAACTACTTTATTTTTACCTGAGAATGTAGATACCTTGATGATCACAATGATGATATAAACTAGGTAACATTTTCAAATGAGAGTTAGAAATAGATAATGATGGTGATGATGATGATAATGATTGATTAAACAGAGTATTATTAGATTACATTTCTACACTACCCATAACCAAACTTCTCTGGCCAATTCACAACACTTAAGTCACCCATCCAGATTTCAACCAGGCCTGACCCTTAGCTCAGGTGGTATGAAAGCGAATAACTTGAAACTGATAAAAAAGATCTTTACAGAACAATTCTATGCAGGTAGAAGAGGAAGAATCCATGGAAGTAAATGAACAAATTTTTAAATTATTGCTTTAGTGCAAGGGGAAATGGGTAGACAAGTAGTAGGGGAATGATTCTGGTGAGTCATCTTGAAGGAAGGGACAGAGGGTGGGACATGTACCTGGGACATCTGGCTTCTATTTCCTACCATATTGACACAAGCACTCAGCTTTTGATCTCCTTGTACATTTATGGAAGGAATCCCACTGCTAGTAGCATAATAAAGGCAATTTGTAGTAGGCTCAATGGGATGTGCATTTTTCAAATATTTCTGCCTTTCTTTGTGTGCACCTGCAAAGATGCATCCACTCCTGAGCCCACACAAGCCAGAATCACATGGGGCCCTGGGGCCAAAAAGGATGTGCATCCCCCTCTGCTCCCCAGCTGGAAGATCCTCAACAACCCTGGCTGGGAGACAGTGAACAGGGATGCCCTGGTCCCTCCACACAACCCAAGGGTGTAATTTAGGTGCACTAGAGGGAAGCACAAGGGATACTGCTCTTGAAGAGAGGGAAGAAAGGATGCAGATAGGCAGTTGATTTTGGCTCTGTAAATGCATCTTAGGATGTTGGCTGTCTTTATAGAGGTCCAGTGTGGGCACAGGGAATGTTGATATATGTTGGAGGTCTTTAAACACAGATATTGTGCCTATTGTATTTGGCTTCCATCCAAAGGAAGCCAAACTTTGGTGAGCAATAAACAACTTGGCAACTCCTTACCACCCAGAGAATTGGGTAGTGTACAATGGCATAAAAGGTTACCCACCACGATCCTGCATTAGGAAATAAAAAAGCAATGAATAAAAGCAAACTCTGGCTTTGAGATCTGCATCTGCAGCAGTCCTGCCTCTCTGTATCACTTCTTGGTTGTTGTTTCTCTATTGTTCGGTTTGATTTTGTCTCCATTTCAGAAAGCTTTGAACTTCGTATCCTGTAGAACGGGGTGCGTTACACAGAACAGTGCCCTGCCAGGAATAGGATCATGAGCTGGAAGACAGAGATGTGCCTGTCATTTCTAATTGACTGGCTCTCTGTCATGCGGACCTGAACTCAACAAGTCCAACATGATTGTTAGCAATGAGCAGAAAGCCAGAGCACTGCATTCGTATTCTCTGCCACAGTGGCACATCACCTCACACATATGGTTTATTCTGCATGAGCAGGCTCCGAAATCAAGAAAGGTGCACAAGTCTTGCACAGTAATTCCCCTGTTGATTTACCATTTCATTTATTTAACAGCATTCTCCTTTGTCTATGTAGGGGGCTACATAGTACCTGCATTAGAAAGTTCCCCCTTCTAAAAGTTCTCAGCTTCTTGTTCATGCTTTTCCTTCTGTTTATCTGCTTATATATTTGTAGAAAGAATTCCATAATCAGTGTAGTATCTGTCCTTCTCTTGGCTTCAGTCTCTAAAGTTGCAATGCTTGAATATCATGTGTGAGAGTAAGGATGAAAGCTATGAGAATTACTTCTTCATAGACATTTAAAGAATGGGTAAAACAATAGTTGCAGATGACATATTATGAAAGAGAATCAATGCAAAAAGGAAAGAGCTCAGTTCAGTATACAAGCAGAAGAAGAAAAGGAATTTCCTTGCCCTTCCTTTCCCCGCCTTTCTTTTCATATGTTCACTTGGGATGCTGTTGTGTACCTCATGTGGGAAGAAAGAAATCCAATCATTCAGAAGCCCTGCAAGAGAATTTATTTATTTATCACCTAAATTTTATTTTATACCTTATCTATCTATCTATCTATCTATCTATCTATCTATCTATCTATGGAATTTGTATGCTGTCCAATTACGAGCGTCTCTGGACAGCTAGCAGCATAAATAAATTGATGACCCACTGTAGCTGCAAATACAATATTAAAATTCAATATTAAAACTTGTTAAAATATTGATTAAATAAAAAGGTCTTAACCTGGCACCGAAAAACATATAATGACAGTGCCAGGAAGACCTCTCTGGGGAGCGCATACCACAGTCGAGGTGCCACCGCAGAGAAGGCCCTCCTCCGGGTACTCTGTCTCCTAACTTCTTTCACAGATGGTTCCTGGAGGAGGGCTTCTGTTACCAATCTCAGGGAGTGGGAGGGAAAATAGGGAAAAAGGCATTCCTTAAGGTATCCTGGTCCCAAGCCATTTAGGGCTTTATAGGTAATAACCAGCACCTTGAATTGAGCCCAGACTTCGATGGGAAGCCAATGGAGCTGATAGAGGACTGGGGTTATATGAGAATAATGCCCAGTCCCTGACAGCATCCTGGCAGCTCTATTTTGAACCATCTGAAGTATCCAGACTGTCTTCAAGGGCAGCCCCACATAAAGTGCATTACAGAAGTCCAACCGGGAAGTAACCAATGCATGTGTTACTGTTGCTAGGCAATCCTCCTCCAGGCAGGGATGCAGCTGATAAAGTAACCGAAGCTGAAGGAAAGCACTCCTTGCCACTGCTGTCACTTGGGCTTCCAAGGACAGCTCCGGGTCGAGGAGCACTCCCAAACTACGAACGCTGTCCCTAAGAGGGAGTGCAACCCCATTCAGGGCAAGGCCCAAGTCACCTACCCAGGAGCTCGAATCACCGACCAACAGAGCCTCTGTCTTATCTGGATTGAGCTTCACTTTATTGGCCCTCCAGCCCATTACCTCGGCCAGGCACAGGTTCAGTACAGCCACTGTCTCACCTGGATTAGTTGAAAAAAAGAGGTAGAGCCGGGTGTCATATATATACCTTTTATATATTCATTTTATACCTATTGTGCCACAGCACCTCACAATCATGGAAAACATGGAACTGTTTGCTCTGAAAGGTGTGTATATTAGCAGTGTGAGTATGGATCCATTCCAAATTGTACTCTGAGCTATCCACAGTGCTGAATGCTATCCCCAGAGAAGCCCCAAATAGCTCCACTGATGTGGATAGCTCTTTTATATTTCAGAGTAAAATCTAGAGTGGTTACAAAGCTCAGATGACATTGGAACCACAGGTCTCCATTGTCCATTAGACAGTTGATCTTCAGGTGCATTCATGTGTACTCATTAAATCTGTTTCTCCACCAAAATGAAGGTGGGAGTGTAAGTTACTCACTTTTTTTAGGTTACCCATAATTCTGCAGTTGCCTCAGAAAACTCAAACATAGCTAATACTTCTTCCTGAATGTCCTGACTGAAAATAATATTTTTTGAATAGTTAAGGAATGAACACATTCTGAGCAAAACAATGTGGCTAGTTTTCCTTTCTACCCTATTATCAGTTTTGCTTCTGCCTGGTGTGCTCTCTCTCTCTTAGCACTTTTGTGTTCATGAATTAGTTAAGAAGTTATACATTTCAAATGCTAGAGGACAAGGGAAGTCTTTGCACTTTTCTTTCTCGCCCTCCCACACACTTACACACCTTTTCAGCAAATGATTTTATGGTTCTTCTATTTTTGTGTCTATCCAACGTTTTGGGAAGACCTGAAACATTTGGTGATTATTCCATGATTTTGTTTTAAAAAGTTTGAGACATTTCCCTCTCCAAAATGATAGTGAATGGTTCTGAATGGAGTAAATGTAATGCCACAAATTAAGTTGCAACAGCAGAAAGAAAAGCATAGCAGACCCCTGAACTCAGAAAACATTTCTATCTTTAAACCTTGATAATTTCATCCTCAGTTCTACCACCTTACAAAAAGCACCAGCAACAGACAATCCACAACTGCCTGCTCTCTTCTGTAAACTTCATAATTCTGGAAAAGATTTCTAGCTAAAGGATGGAACTAAAGCTTTGCATTTACATATTCATTTAAAATATTTTTTAAAATCCTAATCTTCAGCCAAAGTGTCTTTTGGAGCACCTTACACGCAATCAGTAAAAAACACTGTCTGCTTTTAGGTTTAAGATCTAAAAGGACAAGACACACAATGCAATATTAGAGAGGGAGGGAGCACTGCATTATTATACAGAAACTCTAATGAAGACAAAATAACTATTCATATCTATCTATATCTATCTTTATATTCAAGAGCAATGTCTGCATGTCATTGGCTGAAATATCAAATTTTCATTCAGACTCCAATACATTTTGGGTGGAACTTCTAATACAGATAAACTTTGTATTAGAACCCTCTTTTGATATTTTCTGAAGTCAATATGATTTTCTATTTGATTCTTGGCTTATAAAGCTTGGTCAAGATAAAGGGATGTCTGAGCGCTAAACCATAAACCTGGAAAGATAAACACTTACTCCTTACAGTCTAGCATGTTTTGGAAAGGAAAGGTTTGACATGCAATTCTGCAGAGAGAGATTTCAGCAATACAATGGCCTGAACAACTTCAACCTTTCCTTCATGCCACAGTTTTGAGTTTCTTTCTTACTCTTTATATGGGGGAGAGAACTCAGTGGACACTTCCAGAGGTGCTATCATAGTCATAGAAATACGTATTCTCCATCTTATAACGAGTCAGGCAATTGGTTCCCCGAAACTAGCACTGTCAGCACTGACTGGCAGAAATATTCTCCCTTAGACCAGGTTTCTGCATGCACATGTTCTGTCAATGAACTACAGCTCTTTCCTCTTCCATTAAAGCATTTTGTTTCCTTCAAAGACACAAGTAGAAACTTCAAATACTGCCTATCCCCATTTTTTTCTTTATCCTCCCCTTCCATCCCCTTTCCTTCATTCCTCCCTTTCCTCTTTTCTTCCCAAATAAAAAATGTTATTTCAGTGCTTCCTTTCCAAAGTCCTATGTAGCTACAAATGAGAGGAAGCTGAAACTTATAAAAAATAAAATAACTCTTTGGGCTTTTCATTGCCACTGGAAGACTTGCAAGAACAATCTCATTGCTATCCCCTACCCCCTGTAAGGATGCACCTCCTATAAATCAATGACAAATATAAACTCTTGTAGCACAACAGAAAGCATCAAGGAACAACGCCTTCATTTTAAGATGATTTTATGGAGTTTGTCATTTTATCTGCTACCCTGAAAATGATATTGCAAATGGAAGAAATCTTTGATATGCAGCAGTGTAACATTTGCTGTCATTTGGAATATGTGGGTGGCCTTGAAGAGTTTTGTTTTGCAAAGGAAAGTGCAAATTGGCTGGGAAAAAGAAAAGTTGCACAACAGTTTCCATAGTATCAATTCATGGTATTGGAGTGCAGGCATGTTATTTAAAACACACAGCTTTGGCAGAGATACATAAATACACATAATAGCAGTCTACAACTAGGAGTGCTTTGCTCTATGCAAGTAGCAGTTGCAGGCAGGAGTACTGCATGAGTCGGCCCTGGTATGGCAGAGCCAAGGGGAATCCCAAACCTGCCTTGGCTTGGGATTTCCCTTTCTTCAAAACTCTTGTTTGCAGTTTTGGCTGATAGGATATTCAAATCTTGGTCCACCTTTGCAGAGGCAAGGCTAGTGCATGAAAATGGCCCATTCCTAGAGTTTTCATATCTGTCCTGAGGCATGAGTCAGCTACACCGTATTTTGAATAGTGCAATATGCTTTATGGGGAACTACCTCTGAAGAAAGTCCAGGATCTTTGGCTAATTAGAATGTTGTATCCCCACCTGCTGTTGACTAGGCCAGTCGTAGGGAGTATGTAGTCCTCTTGAGTTTGCTAGCCATTGGATTGTTGCTGGTTGCCTTCCCGCCCCCCTCATGTGAAATACATTATTGTATATTTTTTGCACATGGTTTCTTTCCCTTGCATCCACCTGAAAGCAAAGCTGCTGAAATAGGGACATAGATTTTATACCACAAACATATTGTTTGTATTTGAGTTGTCAGAGAAGGGCTTACCACTGGTGTTTTAGAAGCATGACCTCAGATGAGAGGAAAGAAGGATCAGTACATCACCCAGCTCCATTCCCTTCTCTGGCTGTTAAGGCATAGCAGGAGTGATGCTCCAGATGGGTAGGATCAGGGGACGGGGGGAAGGGAAAGGAGACTTTACCATCTGGATAGCTGGTTCCCCAAACTCCTGCGTACTTCTTCTCTGCTCAAGACCACCCCACACTGAGTGTTTGCATGTGTGTCCAGCAAGAAGTGAGTCCTTAAGTCTGGCTTGTGCACATGCTCCCTGTATTCCCACTGTGTAAAAGGAGATTGGTGTCTACATACAAGACTTGTGGGCTTTGCATGACTTACATAACTTGTAAAAAAAATCTGTTCTTCACATACTTTGCACAAAGAAGCTGAAAGCATTTCCAAGCATTCGTGGACTTGACCTTGGCTCAGCTAACTTCCTGGCTGAGTTCTGGAAAGGTATCCAGCAAGTGCAAGAGACCCAGATTCTGGTCTGATCATCACATCCCTAGTGTACACAGAGCTTCCATGGAGACTCATCTCCAAGCTCTGCCCAATGTTGGACCTATTTAGCTTCAGAAAGATGCAACTTCATCAACGCTATATACAGATATGATAACTGGTACACCCTGTGACTTTTAGAATTTGAGGTTCCCAAGCACATTAATTTTAGCTTGGGCATGAACTATTACAAATAGACTCTTCTCTAATTAGCTAAGCAGAACCAGAGAGTTAGACCAGAAGTGGGCATCTCATGACCTTCCAGTCTACATCTAGTCAGAATGTCTAGAGATGGTGGGTGATGAGAGCTGAAGGTGGAAATATCCGAAAGGCTGCAAGTTGTTGGTCCCTAGTTTAGGGACTCTGGCTCCTGCTGAACTTATGCAAGAGAAGCTCAGGTCAGATATTTTGTTTGGGCACAGAACTCATCCTGGGCCAATTGGTATCTTTCAACCCAACCCTCCTCATAGGATTGCTGTGAGGACAAATGGCAAAAATCATGTGTGCCACTCTGAATCCTCCATGGAAAGACAGGAGAGAAATAAATGAGATAATTTGATTGAGAGAAGCAGAATCAATCAGTAAGCTTTTCTCTTCAGTGGCAGATTGTCCAAATTCTCCCCCCCTACACCGCCCCCCTCCCCCCGCTTATCTTCCCCACTGGATACTTCTATTATCCATTTAATGCTAGAAAAGATAGGTTGGATACAAACATTTTCACAGTTCTGGTATGTGCACACAGGGAGACTCAATTTATTTCCAGGACCATGAGTAGAAAGGCATACGATAATATCCACAGTGTTATAAAAAGTAGAAGAGATGGTGGCTCGCAAGCTGTGAAAATAGTTTTTGAATAATTTAGTACCCTTATAATCTAGTTCCTAAGAAGAGAGGACTTTTTTCTCTCCTGTTATTTTCCTTTATTTTATGTTATGCTATGTTATGTTATTTTATTTTATTTAAATAGACGATGTTAATACTCTAAGCTTTTGCACAGAAGCACAACGAGACTATTAAAAAGGGAAATAATGGGCTTTCTGAATCTATGTAATGTTTATAAAATATTTGTTTATCACAATGTGCTGGGTTGTTAATTGGTTAGTTACTTGCCTAAGCAAGCAAATAACATGGGATGGATAGGACTATTACTCTGAGATGAGGAAAAGGAGTGGAAAACACACTATCCATCTTTGCTAATAGCCTTTTCTGTGGCTTCAGTAGGGGCTTTTGGAATTCAGGTAACCAAAAATAGGAGCTACAGGATGGACCATGGAGTCAGAACTCCACCAAAGCACCAACTGGACACACTGACCCAAACAAAAGGACTCACTGCGTTTGTCCGTATTTTCATTGTTCTGTATCCTTCAGTCTGCCTTCCCTCCCATACTATGTTTTGGTTTCAGTCTGCTTTTTAATCTCACAAACTTCCCCACTGAGTAGAGGTTTTTCTTCTTCTTCTTGTAAGAAGCAGCATGAGTTGTGTGGTGTTGCCACGGAAACACAGCTGTGTAGGCAGCTGTAGTAACCGTATCTGGTATTTTCCCCCCTCGTGGCTTCTCTGAAGGAGGGGAAAGAAAGAAAAGGGATTTTGGAGCTGTTTGGTATTTGTCTGACATGTTCTGATACCACATCATTTTGTGGCAATGTGCTTGACAAATTGCCACAGCTGGAGGAAAGAATACAAGGGAAAAGTGCCAGTCAACTTCTGTATCCACCTGAACTTGGATGAATCAGCTGTTGGCTGCATTCAAGACCTCTCACCCTCTTAGTAGCAGATTACAAGAAGTAGTAGTTCCCCTATTCTCCTCACTAGTCAGACCTCATCTGGAATGCTGTGTCCAGTTCTGGGTACCAAGATTTAAGAAAGATGCAGAAAAATCAGAAAGAGCCCAAATGTATGTAGGAGCACAAAACCCCCATCTTCACATATACACTGATGGGATGAACTAGCAGTGACTGACCAAGGAAAAAAACCATGGCGTTGTGGTGGAGAGTTTGATGAATATGTTGACCCAGTATGTAGGTGCTGTGAAAAAAAAAGTTAAACAATATTAGGAAAGGGATTGAAAATAATACTGTCAAGATCATCATCCTTTTATACAAATCTATAGTGCAACTACACTTACTAGTGCAGTTCTGTTCACCGCAACTAAAAGAAGAACATAGTAGATTTGGAGAAAGTGCAGAAAGGGGCAACTAAAATGATTGAGTGTCTGGAAAACTCCCTCACAGGAAAGATCACAACATCTGGATTTCTTAGCTTAGAAAAGAGTTGGGAGATGTGATGGAGTGTAGAGAAGCATATGCACGGTATGGTGGAAGCCCACACATCCATACTTTGAGGAATGTGTCAATTTTGATATTTTAGGAGAACCCTCTGAAGTATGAATAGATTCTACTGTCTTTGAGACAAGACATTGATCTATATAACCAAGTTTGCTCTGTTTGGAGGCAGCTCCTCAGAATGTGTGCAGGATGTATTTTTGTTGTTTGTTTTGTTTTAGTTCATTTCATTTGATACCTGCGGAGATCCTTTTATCTGGGGACTTTCAATAGGGCCTGAGACTTTCTGCATTCAGAACATGCCTACCTCTACCAATGAGCTTCGGACTTTACCAGGGTTTGTTTCATGCAGCCATGTTGATTGAAGGTCCATATCTTCCAGGGAGCATTATCTTTGGTTGCAAATATGCTGCTGTCTCAGCGGTTGTTGCAAACCTCGGCAGCTCTATCAGGCAAAATACTTAAACCTGGCATGTGTTTGCCTGAGTATGCACGTGGACTTCTTTTAAAGCCAAGACACCTAATTGCTGCAATATTTTGAGGCCCTATACCTGTCAGCTTCACCAGTTTGGCTGGCATAGCACTATTTTTATATGCGTTTCTCTCAGTGAAGGGAGATAAATAATAGCACAGTGCTATATTTCTAACAGAGTGCTCCCACATGGACAGACTGCATGCAGAAAGGTGTCCATTCTCCTTGCACATAAAAGATGGAGAATGAATTCACCCTGGTTTTCTCCCTTGTCAAGTGTGCAATGACTTGGGCAGATGCCGAGTCCCCCTTTCCCCCTTCTGCTTAATTTTTTTTTACTTTTAATCAGACTTCATTCAGATGGTCCATGTAGCAACTAAATATACTCAGATCCATTGCATGCAATTAAAAATACCCAGTAATTGATAATTAATATCCAACAATGAATGAGTGAGAGAATGCCCATATTTTGTTGACAATAATTGTGAGCATCTAGCAAGTGCGTAAATTATTAGGATTTTTTTCAAAAGAGTATTCCCCCATATCCCAGTCTCCTTAAAGCCTACAAAAATGGTCTTCCTAGGAAAGGAGTTCCACAGTGAAAGGACTCCCATGAAACAGGCCATTTCACTTAGGCAATACTGCCTGAAGCCAGTATGTTTTTAAAAGACTGTCTCCAAGTCACAGTTCCTTATGGGCATGGCATGCATTTGGCTCAGGCACAGGCTCTTGTTTGATTCTTACAATCATGCTGGAGAAAGTCAAAGGCAGAAGAAAAGGAAAACCAAGGTATGAGATGGATTGACTCCATAAAGAAGCCACAGCCTTGAATTTACAAGAGCGGAGAGGGCAGGATGTTTTGGAGGCCATTTATTCATAGGATTGCCATACATTAGAGATAATTTGACAGCACACAACAATGACAACAGCATTTTGCTTACCTCAAGCTTGTGACTGTCGCATCTGCTATGTCATCTCTCTCCAACACTCCAGAAACATACCTAGAGGAGGGCTGGAAGTACCAGTTCCTTCCTGCCAGATATGAAAAGCTTTTCCCTCCATTTCCCCATCAGTATTAGACTTTGTTTATTTGTTTATTCATTTATTTATCTAGCATGTTTGCATACCATCTCATAGCCACATGGTTCCTCTTCCCAAATCATGGAACATGTCCTTAACATGAGTACCCCTTTTTGAAAAATGCTTACAGATTCTTGAATTTGTGATTGCATTCAGAAGAGGCAAATGTTCATCATGAAATGCATTTTCCCCTGCCTCCCCTGCAACTTCATGCTTTGGTCCATGGGAGGAAGTCCTGAAAACATATACACCGACATTCACACTTATTCCATTTGGAAGGCACACTTTCTCCCTGCAAACTAACCAAAACGCACATCAAAACAAAAATGCGAGTGAGCAAAAATGTGCTTCTGGTTGATTTTCAGAGAATGAACTAAGCTCAGACATGGCAAGTTCTCCAAGTCCTATTCTGACATTTACTCCTTCCAAAATGTGTTTCTTTAAGGGGAGAGCTGGCAAGCAGATTCAGCCAAGCCAGTGGCCTGCTTGTGGGCGTATGAGCCTGTCTATCAAAAGCTAGACACAGAAGGGTATTTAACTGAAGTGCTGGAAAAGTAAACTTTGATTCCATGTGGATGTTATCATAAGAGAAGTTATGTTTACTTGTCCTGTCCCTCATTCAGTGGTGATTTCTACTGGAGCTTATAGAAGATGTTTACATTGCTCAAAAGCAATTACTTTATCTGAAGAAACCAGACCACCTTGGAACACAGACTTATTCCACAGAGATGGCCTTTCCCAATTTTTGTTGGTGTTGCTCTTCAGCTCTCTCTGGTTTCCTCAGGCAAAACCTTGCCTTTCAGTTTTGTTTCCAGACTCTGAAACTGTCATGTGCAAAAACATTTTGGAATCCTTATTCATTTTAGTAGACAAAGGAAAATTAGTGACTCATGTCCATTGTGCTTTCCCCCACTTTTTTAACATTGCAGGAGCTATCCGTGGTACTGCTTTTAATGATGGTGTTCAGCACTGTGAAAAGCGACTATACTTCTCAAAATAAAGGCTGTAATGGATGAGGATCTCCATTGACATAAGAGTCACTAGCCCTTCCTTCCTTCCACTGCAGTACATTGTGTTTACCCTCATAAGTCTCATGGAGGGAAGGGGAGGGAAGAAGTATTGAAGGAGTCCTATAAGGCTCCTTGCTCTGCTTCCACGTGTGGTCATCCATTCAGCTGCAGGCCCACACCTATCCAGCATAGCAAAGATGACTCAACATGCCAGCTCCATGTATATCTATGCAAGCAGGTAGGTATAAGAGATAAGAAGGATAGCAGGCTCTTCTAGACATTCAAAGTATAACCTTGAGTGAATGTTACAAAGTTTTTGTTTTGTTTTCCAGCAACATTTTGCCTACAGTGAATTTGAAATGGACATGCACTCCAAAAAGTTCCAAAGGAATATGGGAGAGTTTCAGTAAATCCAGTAACACTTTCTTAGAGAGGATCAACCCCCCGCCCCCAATTGTGGGACATTATGCATTACTGAATCTACCCACACAGTCTTTGGGTTCAGACAACACAGGAAACCATGGTTGGTATTATTGTTGTTGTTGTTGTTGTTGCTCTGTTGTGTTGTCTGAACCCTGCCATCATATGGAAGTTTGGTCTTTAGAATCCATGATAAGAAATAATGGTTTGTTCTATTATTTCCTTTACCACCATGGGTTGCCATGTTCTCTGAACCCAGGATTACATTTTCCATGGTCCTGATATACAACTACCGCAGAGTCTTCTGGGAAGAGTGGTAACAGCAGAAGCCTCTCCAGCTATCCAGGTTCCATGTGTGCACCAATGACAAAGAGGCAGGTGACATGGACAGGCAGTGATGCACCTTGGGAATGAATTTTGGGCTGAGGGGATACATGTATGTATGCATGTGTATGTGTGTATGAGGGCATACAAAATATCAAAAGTGAGAGGACTGAGCAGGGAGAATGGAAATCATGATAAATTCAAAGCCACGTAATAGTCTTTCAGGTAGATCTTGGTAAAGAAATGTGAACCTATTATGCAGACTTGCTTGCTATGGTATGTGAATAAAGCCAATGCTATCATCTCATCACTGCAGTATCCCACCATGGTCAAAATAGCATAGGTTGATCCTGTATGACTGGTCATCACTCTTTTCAGCTCCTGTATAAACTCAACCTCTCTGCCCTGATACAACCTCACACAGACAAAGGCCACCAACACACCTCTTGATCCACGGTTCATTACCTAGATATTCATGTTCTTCATACTTTTGCCTGTCTGAGCTCTTTTATGGAAGTAACCTGGATGTTCTTCTCATCTATTTCTACAAATCCATTTAATCTTGGCACCAGATTACTAACTTTTGTGATCTTCTTCAGGAATATCCATTCACTTATCGCCACTTGCTACAACAGCACTTTGTGTCCTGCCCTTTAGGTGAGCCAAATATCGGTCCAATCAGCAGAATGAGGATGAGCTGTTGCCTAGGGTAAAATACTTTTATTAAAGTTCAGACAAGGCAGATGTTGGCCCCTGTTCCTTTAAAAACTATCTGCTTCCCGGATTTAAAGCTGTGCATGCAGAGTTAGATAAGTTTGCCAAGAATGCTGCAGTGAATGCATTTCTCTAAAATTGTGGCTTATTAATTATTTGCTACACATCTGAGGATTAAGTTCATAATAGTGTCTTGCAGAAAGCCTGATTAATATGCAGCACAGCTGAGAACCTGTAATAAACAAACTGAATTAACAAACATATTAAATATCTCTAGTGACCAGTTTCTTTACATGTGCAGTTTATTTGGGGAAAAAATAAAAGCAAAACCCTAGCAAAACAAAACAAAGATGGCAACTCTCCAAAACATTGTTTCCTATGACCAAACCCTATCTTTTCCATTTTATACTGACAGTATTGTGTTTCTCTGAGCAGATTTATTTTGGATTCAGTCCTATGGAGATTCCCATAACCGCTCTGAACTTGGAGGATTATGGGAGTCCTATGGAGTGTGGAAGCATGGGGATGAATGTTGTCTCCCTGTTTCTCCCCAACTCCAGCTCAGTGAGGCAACTGACTTGTCTGTTTAACTTAAGTGTTTCAAAGGAGGTGGAGAGGAGGCTGAGCTTTATTCGGCAAGGGATGTCTCCTCTTCTACCTACCGTCCCCTACACTACCTCCAGAACTTCATTTCCAAGTTTGTTCTTGTGACCTCAGAGATGCTGCAGCATTATTTGTTCCATACCAGCTCTGAGGGCAGGTGAGGGCATGGTGACTATGGTGATTCACCCTCAAGAGCAGAGTGATATTCTGACCTCATAGCCGAAACTCTGAAAAAGCCTGAAAATTCCGAGGGCTGTCTAGATGGTGTGTAACAGCAAAGGGTTTATGTTGGTGTTCTATTTTCTAGCTTCTTCTTTGACCATCTTCTGGACTTCTTGACTTCTCTGACTTCTTGTGGTCCCAGTTCCTAAGAGGGCCAGAGCACAGTAGTAATCTACCTCTATAGGATGTTTTGGATCAAGCCACTTTAGGTACTCCACAGATTGCAGAATGCGAACACCATGCATTCCAGGACCTTGTTGTAAGAGCAAGCAGAGAGCTAGACAATCAGACTGCAGTACTTGCTTGCACATACCCTGCTTTCTTTGGCATATCTTGCCACTGCACCATTTAAGAGTCTTTCCACTTGAGGGCAGAAACCGATTCTGGAGAAGCTGGAGGGGAGGGGGCTGCAGGAGATCCCAGTTTAGAATGGAGATGAACCCTGCAAAGGTCATGGAACCACCAAATGCTTGGTGGTCAGGGGAAAAGGGGTCAGGGCTAGGGGGAAGGCAGAATGGAAGCTTAATTAGCAAAATACACTTTTCCTGAGGCTGCTTTTCAAGATGGTTCAGAAGCTGCAGTTTGTGCAAAACATGGCAGCCTGACTGATCACATGCACCAGAAGGTCTGAACCCAATTTAAGGTGCTGATTGCGACCTATAAAATCCTGTGTGGCTTGGGAATGCAGTACCGAATGGAGTGCCTTTCCTGACATAGAATTATTCATACATTATGTTTGTCTTCTCAAATGCTGAGATAGGTGTATCCTCTGAGGGAGGATCAGAAAGTGGTAACAAGGAAAAGGGCCTTCTTGGTGGCAGCTCCCACACCTCCATTATGGAATGATCTCAGCAATGAGACCCACTTGGCAACATTACTGTTGTCTTTTCAGCATCACCTTATACCTCCTGCTTCTCTTAGGCATTTGGCAGCATATGATGAAGTTTTAATCAGATCTTGACTTTTTTTCTTGCTGATCGTATAACTTTGTTTTTCTTTATGTGTGTTTCTCTTTGTGGTGTAGGTTTTTTACTTCATTTTTATGGTCTTTAATCTTTGTAAACTGCCAAGGTTAAAATTTGGTCACATGTCCCACTTGATAAAATTAATGCAAATTAAGGAAACAATAAATTTATGTTTGACTGTGTTAGCTCTTCAACATAGCAGTTTATTCTTTTTACATTATGCCATTATTCCTGGACACTGGTCTCTTACATTCTGTTACAGAAAGTTTAACTCTGATAGCAAGCTGTGTCTCTAACAGTTTCTTGCTTTCAGTTCCCTCTTCATAGTTGAAATAGCCTGCTTGAGTCTATACACCATTTCTCCTCCCTTGCAAATATGATTTTGTTTTCTCTCCCTTTATTGAATTGTTTAAATATTCATTTACAGAAGAGACTCCAAGGACAGGCAGACTGGATTTCTATGAAGGTGTTTGTACATGTAAACTGAATCCATAAATAATTGGGCTTGATTGTATTTAATGTATATTTCACTTGGTGTGTTAGTGTCCCACTTATAAAAAATTTCCACAACAAAAACATGGCCTATTCCATAATATGGCAGTTTGTAATTCCATTCATGAAATGGCATCCCAGCTGTATTTTCCTTTTGTAGCCCAGTTTAAAATCCTCACTGATTGTCTTCAAAAAATGTTTTGCTGTTATAATCTGCCTGAGACAAATTGGAACAGAAAAGAAAATGTGCTAACCTACGGCTATAAGTTTCTTCATGCTTGAGTTGTGGATGGATTGAGTTGCCTGTCTTGTTTCCTACATAACTCAAAATATGTCAGTCACACCTGGCTAGTGGGCAATGGAATATCACTAGGTGAAATATAGGCAAGATGCCCCCCTTTCAGCTTCATGACTCTGTGAAGTTGAAAGTTTTCCAGCAATGGGGGATGGGAGGTTGACTAAATAAGTGGAAACTAGCAAGAACTGTCCACTGGCTGCTTTTAGGGACCCCTTTCGTTTTATCCATACGACTCCACAGTGATGGCAGGAAGTAATGCCCTCACTCTAATTTGGCTTATATGGTGTATCCAACTTCTTTGGCCAGCAGTGTTTTCCTGCTTTGAAAGGATACCAGCCTTCAGCTGCAAGATACATCTACAGAGAGGAGGACCTTAATAGTTCTTTGATATACCCATTTCATTGAAGGGAAATAGCTGGTTTCCTGCTTCTGCTACATTTAAAGAAAACATTTTTGTTGTCCTTGGTAGTGGTCGTTACTTATATAATCCTCAGAATTTTTTAAACCATGTTTTATCATCTGCCTGCATGTAACAACTCAAGGAAGAGGAAGCTTCTGAATAGTACTATGTAAACTATACTTTAGGATACTGATTTATTTAACCTTCTGGAAATGATTTATAATATTATTTAAGGTAGGATTTCAAATGTGAATTTGTCAGCTCCATTTGAAAGATGCATGAATTCTATGCATTTTCAGGTTTGTTGCACTTTCATGTGTTCCATCGATAATGCTGGCTTTTTGCATTGCAATACTAACCTTGATTTGATAGCATAAAATGCCCTAAAAT
Source organism: Varanus salvator macromaculatus (assembly GCA_023646645.1). Classification (NCBI taxonomy): domain Eukaryota; kingdom Metazoa; phylum Chordata; class Lepidosauria; order Squamata; family Varanidae; genus Varanus; species Varanus salvator. Next base: position 15,577,156 of record JAIXND010000674.1, on the reverse strand, counting down.
GCTTACATCAATATTATTTTAAACATTTAATAGAGCTTACTGATTTCATTGTGCATTTTCTCTAAATAATGCATATTTTAATGGATCCTTTCCTTCAAAATGTCTTTAAATGGGTGTGATTCTGTTGATAAAGACAAGTCTTCCTACATTTAAACTGTCAAGAATAGCAGCACATCATTTGAAGAAGTGCTAAATCTGCTAGGTAGCTTTGCTCCAATCTGTGCATTAGCCAGAGAGGTGCAGATCAGGACAAAGACAGATTCTTTCAAAGCATCCAAAGCTCCATTCCATCATCCAAAGCTCCATTCCTGTTCATTTTATTATTCTAGTAGGCACCACCACATCCTCACTCAGTTCAAGAAGCATCTCTGATATTGTTTTGCGATAACAGTCCTTTCCCATATATGACTCTCTGCTTAGAACAAAAATGTACAAATTCCTATTCCAGCTGTCAGTCTAAAACAATAATTATTCTATGTTAATGCATCTTCTACAGACTTCTTGGCTTGTGCATCTGCAGTTATGCACAAATATTTCCACTGAAGCAGAAAATGAGTACCCCTTGGGCATTCCTGCAAGCAGAGTTCCTGTCAGGAAAGCAGCATGTTGCTGCCAAGTCAAATGTGTGAATTAGTCAGGTATATTGCCATGAGAATTGGGAGTGGGAAATGCCCATAGCTTTGTAGAGCATAGGATCTTAAGCCTACCAGGTCAAACTGGTCCTTGATAATTCTATTTCCTAGATGGGTTGCTGGTGTAGAAAGATATTGGTGGCAGGATATTCCTACCTTGAAGAAAATGCTGGATGGATGCTTGATGGAGAGGCAGTGAGAAATATCAAAACAGTGAGCATATTTATGGGAGTTGTAGGACCTTAGGATTGTGCCCTAAAAGGCCTATGGGTAGATATACATTGAATGGTCCTCCAAACCAGTATTTGCTGCAAATTGGTTGTATGACTTGAAATGACAGTTGGTGTCACACTTTTTTGACAAGTGAGTATGGCTGTGTTAGGCAGAAAGGTATTGTGCAGAAAGAATGAAACTAACAATGATGTTAGTAAGATGGGAATATGATTATATGGGGCAACTTGGTGGCTGTTTGATCAGCCACACTTACACAAGATTGCCAATTTTTTTTTTTAAATAAAGAAATTACAGTGTCATGTGTAAACATAAAGATCCATCCCTAACCTTTTTTTTGGGGGGGGGAGGGGATGTTATTTATGCAAATTTCCATTTGCACAAAACACAGGACATGAAAAAATGCAAACTTTTTCCAGAATTGAGGTTAAAAAATCTGCTACAGTCTGCTGTGGATTACTGGAATGGGAATACTGCAAAATCTCTTCAGGCTTAAAAGGAATGGAATTTTCAGAGTCACACTTAATACCACAGAAGCAAGTTCCATTGTGTTCAATGGTACCCCAGGAAAATGCATATAGGGTTGTATCCAGAACAATTTCTCCTCCATCCCTAAGCTCTGTGTTATACCAGCTATGACAATGGGTTAGCACCACTCAATGAGTGAAGCCTGACTATGAGGATACTGATTATTTTCTAGCCTACAATAACTTGAATTGGGGTGGGAAAACGTATTTCATTCAAAGATGCAGCTACACATCATTCCTCTAAAAATCACCAAGAAGCATGCTGGAGAGCTAAGTTCTCCGAGAATATAGGTTCAGCAATGATAAAATAGGAAGAAACCTTTAATCAATTATTACTTGATTAGTCACATGAGCTATCTCTTGTAATGGTAAAAAAACACAAGTTTCTAACAAGATATGCAAACTTACACTTCCTCCTTATACTAGTTAATAATATATTGCTAATCCATTGTTCGTAAAAGTGAACTGTTGTGAATGTAGCGCTTTTCCTTCATATATACATATCCCCAAAATAATCCCATTATCAAATTAATTTATGAGAATGGGAATGCATAGCAAGATTCAATACTGTGCTCATGTTCCTCAACCCAGGCCAAAACACTATCCTAAGGATCAATTTTGGTGTAGTGGTAATCAGTTTGTAATAAAGATGTTCTTCGGGAAATGATGCATTGTATGATGTATTGTGCATTCAGAGATGGTGAGGGATTTAAAATGTGAATTTAACTAATTTCAAACATGCACCATTATGCAGTTATTCTTTGAAATGAATAGTACTCCAAATTCTTGAACTGAGATCAGCAATTTAAAAACAAACAAAAAATACATACATAAATGTGTGTATTAGTGAAGAGAATTTTACACGCACACGTACACCCCAGGAAAATTACTTTTAAAAATGTGTATATTAGGCAAAATACACATAGTAGGACAAGCACGCATACTAATGTATATTTTCATGGAAACTTTAAAAAGAATGTTTGCAAAGTTCAGAATGAACTGAATTTATGATCGTAAAGAATAGGTAAATAGAGAAACCGAAATTGATGCATTAATCAATCCTTAAACCCTTCTATTGCCACTTTACTTGATAAAAAGCATGGAAGCACAAACAGGTCAGACTCCAATTGCTGTTTCTTTGTAGTCCATGGAAAATATGACAAGTAAATCTGTGCTGACCAGGAGTGAAAAGTGCATTCGGTGTATTGATTAATCAGTTAAAACATATTTTGCTCATCCAAAAAGTTGGCCCTGAGTAATTGGTCATTTTTTAAAAATGCACATAGAGAAGGACATGTTATAACAACTGCAGATGGCAAATGTCTTTTGAAAAGAAGCACCCCTCCTTTTTATAGTAGAATGGGAAATCCCTCTTTTTGGGATTAGGTCTATTCTAATATATACATATTTCTCAAGACAAAAGAATTATCACCACACACCACACGACAAATGAAACCAATAAATTAACAAGCAAAAATTTAATAAATAATCCATCACAAAATAGAAATTATAAATAACATACAGAAAATATAACTAAAACCTTGTTTGAACAGAAAAGCTTTTACCTGGTGCCTGAAAGAAAGCAATGTTGGCACCAGCTTTTACCTGGTGCCTGAAACCTTTTACCTGGTGCCTGAAAGAAAGCAATGTTGGCACCAGCCCTATGTCCCTTCCAAAGCCTGAGCACTACTGCCAAAAATGCCCCCCTCCTAGCCCTTTGCCCCTTGATCCCATGGCGGGGCTGGGGGGGTGGTATTCAGAGGATGCTCTAAGTGGCTGGGTAGGAATATATTGAGAGAGGCATTCGCTCAGGTACCCTGGTCCCTGATGGATTTGTTTATTTATTATCCTTATATCCTATATATCCCATATTTTTTTCCTTCAAGGAACCCAAGGTAGCACACATGATTCTCCTCTCTTCTTTATCCCTGCCACAGTCCTGTGAGATTAGTTAAACTGAGAGTCAGTGACTGGCCCAAAGTCACTCAGCAAAACTCAGGGCTGAGTGGGGAAAAGAGCCTGGAACTCCTCCCATGTGCCACCCTAACCACTGCACCACACTGGCTTCCATTGCCCAGGTCCAGCAGAAAACCTCCACTAAATAAATATTGCCTCCTACTAAAAGCATCATGTGTGCGTGAATAAACTTGTGGAAAGCAAATGAGAGAATTCTCCTGGAAATCACATGCTAAATTTCACACCACCCCTATCCTGTCTCTTGCCGGTCCTCTGCTCCTCGACAGGGAGCTTGGGCAATATAAGCATGAAATCCATATCGACCCCAGGACCCCATTCCAGAGAGGAATGTTCTCATGCATTCCCGAGCCGAGCCTGTTATATAAGATGACTCAGCAGATGATTGGTCTCTTATCCCTGTTCTTTGAGGTAGGTCTCAGCTGTGCTAGAGCATGACTCATTAATTTGCATTCTAATGCAGTGGGCTTATGTATCAATCTGCGATCCATGCTGTTTGGTGTCCTAAACCTGAGGCGTGAAAGCTGATTTTTAAGGCTTTGATTTTTCTACTTGGTCAAAAATAAGAGATGGGATTGGAGGCAAGGAGAAGAAAAAATAAGAGGGGCTAAGTTCAAAGTCTATGCTTTGAATCAACTCAGCTGTAAAGAGATTCAAACAGAACAGGATTAAATTATACTGTTTGAAAGAATATATAACACCCTTTTTTATCTTTTTCTTCATGATTATTGGATTACTTATTTTCTATACTCTGCAGTAATTAAGCTGAAAATGTAGCAAGCTTTTGAGTTCATTTTTAAAAAAGCTTCTTTCCTAATGAAATAATGTGTTCCTTTTTAATCATACACATTAAGATGTCACTTTTTGCTAATGACTTCCTTGAGCTAAAAGCAAGCAGAAACCCTTGATGTTGATAGTCTTTAGTCACAATTTTTGTGTTATGAGAGGAAATGAAACAACTAGTTTTGACCAACCAAAGTAAAATCTGAATTCTGTTTCATCACTTCAGTGAGGATACTCTTCATACTTTCTACCACTGTTGCTTGTTTCTACCAGTCTGCTGGGTTCTAGAATCTGCAAACTGAAGGAAGTTGGGTGGGCATCCAACAAATCCTGTTGAGTCATCAGAACAGACATAGGTACAAATGCACAGGTCCCGATTCAGGAAAAATATTAGGCTGGCTTACAACAATGTAAAACTCTGAACTTGAGGGTTTTACTAGAGGTTTCTCATTATATGACAAAATGTGCTCCTTCACTTACATGCTTCCTGTTTAAATTTTCATGTGCATTACATCATTTATTACAGCTTATTACAGAAGTTTACTGCTGATTGGGGCTCTGTTAAGCTTTCTGTAAGTCCTGCCCTAATGATACCATTGCAGAAGCTAGATTCTTCTGTAAATGCATCCATTGATAAATGTTCTGTGTAGTATTCTTGAATCCTTTCACTGTAGAAGGAATAAAACACAAATCTTTGGTCCACCACTAACTGCGATGCTGATTGACACCTGAAGAAGTCAATAAGCATGCTGTGGTAAGCTAACTAAGTGTGTGAACAGTTAACATGCTAAAAAGGTCCATTGTATTCTATTATTTTGTCCTCAGGTGTACTCTTGATTAGGTGAGGAAGAGATTCTGAAGATGCTGTATTTGCTTGCATAGTACATGCTGAGCAAAAAACCTTGCATTAGTAATGAATCTTCAGTTCATATGACAGATCTGAGATTAATTTTTTACACCTGCTGTGACATTTTAAAGGACACCCTCTTAGTTGTGAGAAAGCAAAAGGAGGGTGAGAAGAAAGATCCTGGCTTTTTAAAGTCAGGTATTCTTGATAGAAATGTTGGCATAATGTCACTCAAAAGCCCAAGGGGAGATCAGATTAAGATGTGCTCACCCTCTTCAGGAGTAATGGTCCTATCAGCAGAAGAAATCTCTAATGGTGATGGGGACAGATAAGCTTCTGAAGGGCAGCTACTGGGAAGCAATGGAAATTGAAGATGACATTGGTGGAGGATCTATCACAGAACAAGGTAATCATGCTCAGACTGATTCTGATTATTACTGTGCAGAAGAAGGTAATGGTAAACTACTTGTGAATATACTTACCTTGCAAACTCTATGATGAAACAATCCGAAATGGAAAAATCCAGGAGATAGTCCGGTGGATTAGGACATGGTTGACTGACCGAAAGCAGAAGGTAACCATTAGCAGGGAATCGTCGGGATGGCAGCCAGTGACAAGCGGGGTCCCCCAGGGCTCTGTCCTGGGGCCGATCCTGTTTAATCTTTTCATTAATGACATGGAAGAAGGGGTGAACAGTCTGCTGATCAAATTCGCAGACGACACTAAAACTGGAGCAGTGGCCACAACTGAAGAGCAGATACACCAGATCCAAAAGGATCTGGACAGACTATGGAAGTGGGCAGGAGACAACAGGGTGGCATTCAATGTGGATAAGTGCAAGGTCTTGCACTTGGGGCATAAGAATAGCTGCCATAAGTACAGGTTAGGTGACAAGTGGCTGGAGAGCAGCACTTGTGAAAGGGACCTTGGGGTACTGGTTGACCGCAGGCTAAACATGAGTCAGCAGTGTGATGCGGTGGTCAAGAGGGCGAATGCCATCCTTGGCTGCATAGCCAGAAGTGTGGCTTCTAGATCAAGAGAGGTATTACTACCACTCTACACAACTCTGGTGCGCCCGCAACTGGAGTATTGTGTTCAGTTTTGGGCCCCTCATTACAGAAAGGATATAGCCAGGTTGGAGTCAGTGCAGCGTAGGGCCACAAGGATGGTGGCTGGTTTGCAGGGGATGCCGTATGAGGCAAGACTGAGGGAACTGGGTCTCTTCAGCTTGGAGAAGAGGAGACTCAGAGGGGATATGTTGGCAACATACAGGTATGTGAAGGGGTGTCACACAGAGATGGGGAGAGACCTGTTCTCCCCTGCAGAGGAAGGCAGGACGCGCTCCAATGGAGCAAAGCTCAGGGAGCCAAGGTTCAATTTGGATGCCAGGAAGCACTTCCTGACAGTTAGGACCCCGAGGGCGTGGAATGGGCTTCCACGGGAGGTCATTGAGGCCCCATTGGTGAGGGTGTTCAAAGACAGGCTGGACATGCACATGGTGGGCATGTCATGAGCGGAGCCGGCTGGTGCCGGAGGTCAGACTAGATGGCCCGGGAGGCCCCTTCTGACTTGCTCTTTTTCTGTGTTTCTATGTTTCTATAGTGCCAGGTGAGGAGGCACTCAGTCAGCTTCTGGGGAAGAGCAAAGAACAAGTGTGACTAGTGATGATGCAACTAGTGTGACTAGTGACTAGTAATGTGACTAGTGAAGATGCACTAATGATGTAACTAGATGAAAGAAGAAAGGAAGTTGAGTGACTGACATTCACAGAGGTGAAGGGAAAGTTCGATGCAGCATCAAAACATATATATTAGAATGATGAAACATGAGAAGTAAAACCAAGTATGAACTGTAAAACAAAAATTAGAATATCACAACATTGCAGTACTTGGTCTGAATGAACTAAAGTGTGCTGGAATGGGACATTTTCAGTAAGACACACACGAAATGTTTTAACTCTGAAAATGGCAGACTCAGAAGAAATGGAGTGGATCTGATATTGAGACACAATGTAACACAGGCAGTAAGGAGCTACAGTACACAGTCTGACCTGATCACAGCAATCAGAATTCTTAGAAAACCTATCAACATAACCATTCTTCTAGTCTTCACTCCAGTAAGAGATGCTGAAGAAGAAAAAAATGAAAACTTTAATGCAAGGATCCAGGAAAAAATTAATAGCACACCAAAAAAGGCATGCTGATAAACATGGGTGAATGGAATGCAAGATTAGAGGGGAAATGAAGAATCCGATCTTTTGGGGGACTTTGGCCCTGAGATCCAAAACAAGCAGGATAATGACTCATATCATTGTATGAAGCCAACCATCTGTTTATTGCAAATACACCCTTCAGGCAACCGAACAGATAATGTACATATGAACATCACCAGGTGGCCAATGTATAAAGCAAATAGACTATGCATTTGGAAATCAGATATAGTGAATCTGTATTTTTGCTGCCAAACCAAGCAGACAAGTAGTGATCATGAACAGTTAAGAGCCACTTAAAAGTAAAGCTGCATAATAATGTAAGCATAATACCAAAATACAACTTAAATAGCATTCCTGAGGAATTTAATGTTTACATATATCATGGACTTGAGTAACTGAACTTACCTTACCATAGAGCATAAGAACTAGGAACTGAAACCAGAAACATCATTCAGGAAGAATGAATTTAAAAAAAAATACAAAAAACAACTTCTGTAGCAAACAGAAAAACTCCACATGGATGAAAATAGAAACACCCACAATTGCTAAGGGCAGGTGAGAACAAAAAGGAAAAGATGACTGAAACATGGTCAGAATCCCTGGTGAAAAACATGATAGGGGATGGGGGAAGAACTATTACAATGGCCCATGCAAAGAAACCGCAGAGAACAACAAAAGGGGGTGGGGGAGAGATTGAGAGATGGAGAGAGAAAGAATGAGAGAGAGATCCAAGAAATGAAAGGGGAATTTTAACCTCGATTGGGAATCCTGGAAGGCCCATAGAAGAGCATACTATCTGCCCAGCATAAAATAAAGTGAAGGTGAAAATAATATATGGAAAGACTATCCTTGTTTGAGGAGCAATCCTGTGAGCAAGAACCTGCAACATTAGAAAGTGAAATGGAAACTGCCCTGAAATCACTTGGAAGGAATAAAGCAACTGGAGAAGATAGGATACTAATAGAGCTATCCCTAGCTTCAGAGAATGAATTGGTCAAAATATTAACAAGAATATGCCAATAAATAAATAAAACTAAACAATGCCCAAAAGACAAATGTTCAATATGCATTCTAATCAGCAAGAAAGGAAGGGCAAAAGAGTGCAGTAATGATTCACCTAAAATGGCTCAGGGTGTTACAACAAAGATTATTGCCCAAATGGAATGAGAAATACTTGACGTTATAGTTGGACTCACAAAAGCAATAAGCACCTGCAATCTCACCACAAGTAAAGGAGGACCAACTATGAGATGGCCTAATTTCATAAAGGAAGCCCGAGCTTTGAGTTTACTAGAGCTGAGCTGAGCTGAGCATGTATATAAGACCTTAAAGTAGTCTTCTGAGAAGCATGTTTAAGTTTAATCATTATTTTTCCTTTCTCCATTTGCCCCTTTTAATTGACAATTTTGTCATATACCTTCCCTCCTCCTTCTGAATATTAATAGTTCTTTACAAATCAATGTCTTCTTTGGAAAAGCAAAGATTCTGCTCTGCTCTGTTATTCTTTATAGAAGCTATAAAAGCAAGGTGAAATAATTGTTTGGCAGCCATTCTAATTTAATTATAGTTCTAATAGCTCAAGATTTTATTTTGCATTCCTATGGTGATGCATTTTGAGTTACTTCTTCACTCACTGCAGATTTTTAAAGGTAATATTTAGGTTCTTATTTATTTATTTATTTATTTATTCATTCATTCATTCATTCATTCATTCATTAAGACATTTATAGGCCGCCCCATCGCATCAAAGCCTCGGGGCGGCGTACAACAATTAAAATACAATATAATAAAATACAATAAAAACATAAAAATCTAAACAGTAAAAATTATATCCCTCCCCCCTTGGTGCATCTCGGCAACAACAATAACAACAACAACAACAGCAACCATAAAAAAAAAGTAAGAAAGAAAGAAAGAAAATAAATAAATAAATAAATAAATAACCGCAAATTATAAACGCATCATACTAACAATTAAAATATGACTTAAATATTCTTGAAAATACTTGTGGCTATGCACCTGCATGCTTTCTGAGTACCTGAAAACAGTTATTTGATAAGTCAAAAGTAAGGATAAATGGTGCATTATTGGGCACCCAAACCTCAAACTCACACCTTCCCTTTTTATTCTCTGGGAAGAGATGGGAAGCTTTCAGTTAACCACAGATTAAAATTACACCCAAAAACTGAAATGCTTTTTCTCTTTACATTTTATTGGAAAAAAGTCAGTAAAGCATATGCAAGACTAAGCACAGTTTGTGGAGACATAATGCTAAACTCTGGTTAATTTAAAATTTCTAATTCCTTGAAAATTCATAAAGGACACAGGTTACACTGCTTTCTTAGGTCTTCTTGTCATGAGTTCAAAATGGAGTAGTCACCACAACTTCCCAGTCAAAGCAACACACTTTGTTGTCTAGGAATAGCCAATAAAATGGCCTTTGAAAGGTCATGTTGTTAGGAATCCTTGAGAGCTATGTTGCATTGAATCCAATGCAAACATAGAATTCAACACAGAAGGTAATTTAATTTAATTTAATTTAATTTAAACATTTATTTGCCATCCTTTGCAGCATTATCAGGATGGCTTACAGAAGTTAAGATTCCTGGGGGTTAGCAGGAACAAACACAGATAAAGGTGAGGGATATATGGAAAGGGACAAGGCTAGTTTGTAAGATGGGAATACTTGGATTTGGATACAAAGACTCTTGGGTCTTTGCTGGTAGATCAATTTGAAATGGTAGATCAATCTGAAATGCAGTGAAGCATTTGATGGTAATATAAGCAGTGAAGAAAGTTCTGGGCTTGGGATCATGAGTTCATTCCCAGAAGGAGAACTAAGGCTTAGGAACCATTCAGGGAGAACTTTGACACACAAATCCCAAAAGTATCTTGGCAACATGCAAGAGAGGTGTAGCAGATGTCAGCTTCCATGGTCAACACTCTCAAAGAGGGACTGACCTTCATAAAAGCTACAGAATTCAGGTCAAGAGGATGGATAATGCATTGGCACTGGAAATGCTGAGGATGTGATTAAACAAAAGCATCAATGACAGGGCGTTAGGGCCTGAAGACGAGCCTGCCAGGGTTCCTGGCTACCTGAGCGATATTTTCTGTCACAATAAAGACTGTGCTTCCATATCTTTCAAAGACCATGCTTCAGAGGCTTCTCTTGTGCACTCATGGCCATTCACTTTTCATGATCTCTTCTTCCTTCCAGATGCTAATTAATTTTCTAGTCATATCCATGACTTGTTGAGAGCAAGAAAACTCTTAGTGTCCTAGATAGTTTCAGTATTTGCTAAAGAAGCAAAGTGCTTTATTTTGCAATTCTGCTCATAACACCACCTTTTGTTGTATAATGTTATATACACCACCTTCTGTTGTATGACTATATCAGGACAGATAAAAAAGCAGAGATGAGGCTGCCCACTTGGCTGGTGGGGTGGGTGAGGAAACCTTGTGTGATGGTCTAATTCTCTTGCAAAGGAAACAGGGTAAGAAGCCTTGTTGCATGTCAAGTTAAGTTTTTGTGTAGGCAAGTCCAAAGAGATAAAGAGGTCAGTGTTTACAGAATAAAGTGGATAACAAGTGACACTGGTAGTATAGTATTTTAATCTTCTGATCTGTCTTGAAGTGAGAACATTTCTGGACTGGATGCAACATCTTATGCAAAAACTAATATTTGCAGGTGTGCTAAAATCCCTTAGGCATGTGGCAAAATTCCCCCAAGACATTTCACTAGCATTAAAGGAGAGGGAGAGGAACAGTTTCAGCTTACCCCCAATTCAGACACTTTTCCTGATGAGCTGATCCATGGGCCCACTTTAGTTCCATTTTAGGCAAGGCTTACTGATCATCCTTTTTATTTGCTCCAAGTTTTCTTTATGGATAACACTGAAGATGATGTTACCACAATCTCCCTCTTGGCATTTTCACAACTGGAAGGGTCTGATCAAAGTATGCAACCAGAGTTGCCGTTATAAATAACAAGCTCACATTATTCCTGGCAATAGCTGGCAAGTGTTATTAAATAAGTAATGATTGGAATATCTCATTCAGATGGGTAATAACCCATTAAGTAATCTTATAAATGATGGGAAATTGTACTTTATTACACATTCATGTGGTTTGATTTTAATGCAATATTTGATGCAAAAAGATGACATTAATGGCTCATAACTACTATCTTGTCCTCTCAATGCATTTTTTAAAAGCTTAGCTCAGAAATAATTAACCAGTGTTAGTCAAGGTCTTTGTTAAGATAGGGAATAAGAGAAAGGAATAGTTAGAGGCAAAAACAGTCATTGGAGATGGACAGACAGAAATATCATGCAGCAATAGATAGATAGAGATCAAAATAAATTCACACCAAAGAATATTCAATACATTTCTTTAATAACAAACCATTCAGACTATTTCACTTTGTTTCTGTCAACATCTGCTTGAACCCTGCATCTAATTGGAAGTAACTGCTGCAGTTTAAATAAGGGCTATTTAAAAGGAAAAAAAGAAATGGATGCAAGTTCATGCCATCCAGGGCAAGCATGAAACAATTCCACATGCAAAAAACAAAACCAAGCATTTTCTCAAATAACACTATTTTATGTTAATCATGTTAAATTCTGATAATAATGCTATGAACAATACTAAACCTATCTATCATCCTGGAAAACTGATTTCAGGACAATTCAACAATATTGTAATTTGATGTTCATGTATTTATACCTAGAATCAGTGTTAGGGGCAGTAATACCTCTGTATGTCCATTTCTGGGGATCCACAAAAAAGCATTCTTTTTCTCTCTGTGGCCTTCCCACAGGTATCCAACTATCCATTGCAAGAATAAATAGGCCTTTGGTCTGCTTTAACCCAGCAATTCTGTGTGTGCATATATGTCTATTTGTCTTGGAAGGCCCCAGCATAGGGCATCTGTGGTGCATGAGGCTATCAGTGGCTACTCACCATTATCAGAGACAGCATGCCTGCATATACGAGTTGCTGAGAAGCTTGCGCAGTTGGAACTCGTGTATCCATCCTGCTGACACATAGTTTCTCATCCTGCGAACAGAGTACTGGACTGGATGGACCACTGGACTGATTCAGCATGGCTTTTCTAATGTTCTTATCTTTTAGAAGCATTATTGTAAGGATTGTATAAATTCTCTTCTGTCCAGGGTTCCAGGGATGCTTTCTGATTCCCCACCCCCACCCCGTCCATGTAATCGAAACAAACCTACCACCCTAAAGCACATGCTACTGTATGTATTGAAGGTGCTATTATCAGTCCCTGGAAAAGTCCAGTGCCTGCCACCCTGGGGAAAAATCTGCCTGTCAGACTGTTGGCAACACTCAGATGCATAGACTCAATATCACTCAGTTCCTTTACTCCCAAACTGGCATCTTCTTTTCAGTCTTCAACTTTAATCGTTCCTTTTCACTTACTCATGGTGAAATGACTCCTGCTAGCTTCTACCTTCATTCCCATTCCATCTTGCCATAATTTTAAGGGAACTCCTTTAAAATATATTTCAATTACAGACTGATTATAATGGAATTTAATTGTTTTATTATTAGTCATCTCCCCCATTGCTGATGTTTTGTATTTTTGTACACTATTTCAGTGGCTCTCAGAAGGTTGGTGTAGAAATGCCTTGAATAAATATGTATAATATAAATAAATATATGAATATGTGAAAATATAAATACAGGATGGGCTTAACCCACTAGAGGCAGTTTGCAAGGCTTTCAAAGTTCCTCCAGAAAACTTCATCCGTTTGCTTGAGTAAAAGCAAGTGACTTTGAGCCTCCATATCTGTTTTGAATTGCAACACAATTCAAAGTAATGCAAAAAAGCTATCTGCTGCTGCTGCTTATGCGGCTACTGAGTCCCTAAAAATGACTTCTAAAAGCAGATAAATGCACAGAGAATACAGCAACCAATATCTGCACGTCTTGGTAGCTACATCAAATGGAATCTTCAGTTTCTGAATGGCACTGAATACTAGAAAATAGAGGATGAATCATAGGAAATGCTTCTTCTCTTTGTGCTCAGTATGTTGTCTTCCAGAAAGCCTCTGCTTTCCATGTCGGAACAGATTAGATGGTTTGCTCTGCCAAGAGTCTTCTTCTGTTAATTTTGTTATCAGCAAAATTAGCAGCAATCAAGGGGCAAGACACATGTAAACACATCAGTTAATCTAGCCATTCACTACTCTGAATACCTCAGATCTTTTGTACATTCCAGGTTTTCTGTAAGCAGAAATTTCCAGAATCCTGTGACAACTTTAGTCCAATGGCATGAGTCTTCCCATTTCCCTGTGTTAAATGTTGCTATCAGCAGAATTAGGTGGCCACCAGGGACCACAGAGCACACAAGCACACCTGATAATCAAGGTCTTGGCAAGCATAATTCTTCAGGACTTTTGAAGAAGCAGGAATCTTCTAATTTGCTTCAGGAGAATTCTCTGGCAAACCCTCCCTTAGGCATTCAGTTCATTTCTTTTCAAAACCAGAGGAGCTTTCTATTATGGTAGGGCCCTCTGCAATTTTAGAATGGATCAGTGATGCTTGTCAAGCACCGGTTAGGGCAGCTAAGTCAACTGCTGTGTACAACAGTACCTGCATAATGTTGTGCCCTAGATTTGTGGGGCTAACTCTGCTACACTGATGGTAGAAGCTTTTGCCTTTTCTTTTTCCTTTTCTTTTTTTTCCAGCAGCATTTTTTCTTTCTTTCCACAAGACTGCCTTCCATCAGTACTCTCCCTTTAAGGGCAGCACACATATGTGATGTGATTTTTCTGTCATCTGTATTATCTCACATTCCTTTTCAGATCAAAACACATAAATGTCTCTTGGACTCCTGGGGAAGAGTTAATCCTCTTAAGTATAGAATAAGATTTATTGCAGGGGGTGGTTGCTGTTGTTTCTCTCTCCCTTCCTCTTACCTTTTAGGGTAAGCATTAAAGTTTGATAATTGCATTAATTATTCTTACTTGCATACTATTCACAGACAACAACATGGTTGGTTCAGAAAATAAGGCAGAAAATAAGGTTCAGTCAGTGCCTTTAGAGAGCCAATTCATTTTAATTGAAATAATTATGATTGGAACATGTAATGCTGACTGTCCACTGGTTTGGGACAAAACCTGCATAGCAATAAGCACTCACATAGACACCAGGGTAGGATACTGTTGCTGAAAATATTTCAGGTGCCTAGAAAGTGTGCTTGTAGACTTCAGTACTTAGTACTGATTTAATTTGCAAGTAGATTAGAAAGGGCCCAGCAGAGGGCAACAAAAATGATCCAGGTGTTGGAAACACTGCCCTGTGAAGAGAGACTGAGAAAACTGGGCATGTTCAGCCTTGAGAACAGAAGACTCAGGGAGGACATGCTATCCCTCTATAACTACCTCAAAGGCTGTCACAAAGAGGGAGGTCAAGATCTCTTCTTGCTGATGGCAGAGTGTAGGACACAGAATAATCAGTTCAAGTTGTGACAACCCAGATTCAGGCTGGACATCAGGAAAAGCTTCCTCACTGTCTGAGCAATATGACAGTGGAACCAGCTGCCCGGAGAGGTGGTGGGCTCTCCCACACTACAGACATTCAAAAAGAAACTGGACAGCCATCTGGGTGGGATGGTGTAATGTGGTGTCCTGCAACAGCAGGGTGTTGGACTTGATGGCCTTCATGGCCCCTTCCAACACTACTATTCTATGTTTCTATGATCCTACTTGCTTGGGAGTAACCTTGGTTTCATTTCTGGACTATGCATCACCTTAACCTGGTTTTAGGTGATCCAGTTGGCTAACAATGTCTACCCTACCAGATAAAGGACCCTGATCCTCCAAAGATTTTTACTCTTGCAAAATGTGACAAGTATGCATGTATCCATGTGTGTAATCACATATTACTTGAACATTCTTCACCTGCTGTGTCTTAAAATATTCCCCTGCTTATAAACAAGAAGAGGGAGGGGAAATCAGTGAGATTCTCATTCCTTTCCAGGCTCTCTTTCTGTTATCTCCATTTTATTGTGAACAGATTTGCAATTGTATAGAGCACTTCAGAAAGAAAAGCTATGCAAGGAAGGAGGATGAGATGACCTGCCAGTTGATTTCTAGCTTTTGAGGAACCCACCAGAAGTGAGATGTTTCTTCTAAAGTGATCATGAGCCTATTGTTCATGGAGGCTCATGAGACAATAATCCCTAATCAGATACAACAGTGATTCATAACATTAAAATTATCTTGACTTTTACTAGATTGGCTTTAACCTCACTGAGGCTGCTTTTCCCTTTTTCTCTTATCTTCAGACCCTTTGATGCTGTTGAAATAAAGAGCATTTTGCATTTCTCTGACTGGGAAATGTGGTGTTGCATATCATTTCAAATAGATGTGGGCAAACCACATAACTGGATTTCTCTCTCTCTTCCTGCTTTATCTGTGGTTTCTTGAACTGGATGATATGTTCCTTTTATTCAAATGGTCCAATTTTACCATAGCGCTTTTACCATTTCATTCTGTATCTGTTGTAGTTTTCTGTGAAGTGTCAGATGCTATAATACCAGCTTACTCTTTGGACATGTACATATGATCTCTGTAACTAGATATCTATTTACTTAGGGCATTTCATAGCTTACTCTTCACTTCAAGTGGACTCCCAAGATAGCAAGCAAAAGAATTTAAAATAGCAACACATGATAGTAAATCAATTAAGCAGAACTCAAAAAGAATGTGCTGCAGAGAAATTTAACTTTCACATATACTTTGGAGGAAATGGGAGGGAAGATGAAAGCTGATCACTACCCTTTCAAATTTCAGGGATGAATGTATGAAAGGCAGAGTGGAGGCTTGAAATGCACTGCCATCACACTAAGGATTTTGGATAAATTCACAATGGAGTCAAATGAGTTTGGAATTCTATGGATTTTGACCCATAGCAGACTGGCTTTTCTTGAATTGCATAGTTTATATAGATGGGTGCACTATTTTTTTATTGTTTGTTAGTATTACTTCCTGGAATTTTATGCAAACTTGGTCATTGAGAAATACAAACAAGCAGGCAAGCGAAATCCTGTACTAAAATGGTACATTCATCTCCATTATTTTAGGCATAAAACATACATTTTGCAGAGATTTGCACATTTCAGGGAAATCTGTGCATTTCTGGAAGTGTAAAGTCATGAAAGTGCAGGATAAGGCAAGTTTGGGAAATGGAAAATAAAATCTAATCCCATCATTTGGTGGATGACACAATGAAATCTGCAATGAAGACAGAATGGGTTTACCCAATCTGCACATGCCTGCATCTCACAGGGCTGTAGCTCCCATCCAGCATTTCCTTTTTTCAAAGCTCATTATGTGACTGATGCTACATAATGACATGACATTGCTTTTAAAGTGGTTCTTTCTGGAGAAAATGATGGGCCCAGTGGGGTGACCAGCACTGCTCTATCGTTTGAAAAGGAAGCTGCAGACATTTTGTGAGGAAGACAGTTTGCATGAAGACAGTTCTTGGGGGCAGGATAGGCTCACTAACAGAGTCCACACTTTGCATGCCGAGGATTCCACACTGGATCCTTGATATATCCCATTATGCCTGTCAAAGAATCCTGCCTGGAACCCTGAGGAATACGTGCTGGGCAAAGTAGCAACATAAAACACACAGATTGATGACCCGATTTGGTATAAGGCCATTCTTGGTTCACTTTTCCGTTCCTTCAGTTCATTAGCATGTTCCCTTGTTATGCACACGTGCACTGGCAGAATATTGCAAAGAGCTAGGCAATGGCCTGCAAAAATTACATTTCCTGGGCTCTCTAGTGCTTCGGACATATTTCCAGCTGCTTTCTAATTGCTGGAGAAGAAGGAGCCATGTAGTCCAGTTTGGTGGGCTTACTGTGATTTCTTTTTCCTTTCTTTTGTTGTGGGGAAAGGGATCGAGACCCTGTTGCATTCTTATATCAGCAATATCTCCAGGAGTAGAGCAGGTGGGAAACTGGACTGTTTAGCTAAATAAAAACAAATAGAATGATGGAATTTCTCAAGTTTAATTCTGAATCCACTCTGGAAAGGGAAACTAGTCACCCATCACTGCATCCAAGCAAACATTATCACATGATGAAATATTCACTTTAAAAAACAGCTGTGATAGTTTCCAGAAAGTAATGTTTCAAAGAGAAAGGTTACTATGCTATGTTATTATCTTACCTGATTGCCACACAATTCATTTCCTCCCTTCTCATCCAAAGTGTAAGTAATTTTGTTCCAAGTAGAAATAATTATACAAAGCTAGAACATGAACTTCATTATGGAAATGGATCTATGAGGTAGTATTATTAAGAAAACTTTAGTGTATTAATAAAGCATGTTGAAGATGGCTATTTCTTTCCTTCCAACGCTCGTGCCATCAACACAGGCTTACACTGCAGCAGCAATAATAAAAGAGCAAATGAACACTCTACATGCAGATGCCGAACATGCTGGCATTTTCCCAACATCTGTGTCGCCATCAATCTGCCTTTAGGTATGCAGCTCAATTGTGTAATGTTGTTAACAACAGACATAACATTATAAAACTACAATTAAATGAAGGTGGTTGGAGGACCCATTAAAATGTCATCTTCTGTTAGAGCACTATTTACAGAATTTTAATAGGATGTATATAGAGATTACAAATTCTATTTAATTAAAGGAAGTGCACAAGGCATTTGTCAATGGTTCTTAGGAGTCTGAGAACTGCCTTCCTCACTCAGACCAAGGTCCACTTAGTCTAATTCACGGTTTATAGCATTACATCCTGCTACCACCACTACCCATCTGATTCCCTAGTTTTGTCTTTGTGCTCCTCTAAATATGTGGCATGTGAGGACACATTTAGTGGAGCATTGCAATATGTTATGAGTTACAAAGAGGACCATAAGGAGAGGCATGGTGTGTGTTTGCCACAATTTTCATTTTTCATTTGCTCTTGTAACCAATAAACGACACTGGACACACTGCAGTGAGTTAAGAGTCTCCTGTACTGGAAAGCACACACATAACAGAAGAAGAACATGAATACACTGCAAAGTTCCAGCTTGGAGTGGATCTGAAATGGGGAAGTACAGCAGGGGTCCCCAACAGGAAGTATTGTGGATGCTGTCACAAAATGGCTGCCATGGGCAGAAGGGCTTGCCTGTATAGAATAGCTGTCATAAAAGACATGGCTGGTCAGAAAACACTCCTTTCCTAGAGGTGGGGCTGCTGAGATGTAAGAAAAGACATGCCTGAGAACCAAAGTACAGATAAGATGTAGGGCCAGAAAGTCAAAATGCACAAGTCCAGATGAAGATAAGGCAGAAAGAGAGCACCTTGCTTTTCAGCATCCTACTCACCCAGGTGAAAACAAAATGACTTTGACAAATCAGAAATATAAGGAATATAATTTTAAGTCATCTGCATGCTCATTTATTTCACATGGGTGGTCAGTGAGTGGGTTAAAACAGGTAGACAACGTGAAGGCTGCGGACCTACATTGCCCACTCCTAGAAACTGCTTGAGTTGCACTTTTCTGCTTCCCAATGTGACTGCAGGGCCAAGTTCCCCAGTGCCTGCTCCCTCATGATCTGTTTCCCAGCAGGATCACCATCATTCAGCAGAACTGCACAGCGTCTCCAAGGCAAAGCAGTTGCTTTGTGGGACTAAGGAGTACACTGCAGCTGGCAAACAGGGACACCCTTCCTGTGTGCCTCATTTCTCAGCAGGATTCATGGGAATCCAGCAGAGCAGCCATACCAAGGAATCCAGTGCGGATTCTCATTCCCTAAGTGGGGGGCTGCATGAAGCGCTTGGCCTGTGTGCTGTTCACCCCTGCATTAAAAGAAACAAACCCAGTGTTTATCAGAAAAGGCATCAAGTAAGAATAGAGTGCTGCCTGCCACTACATTTTTGGTGGCTTAACCCTTTAACTCATTCCTACTTAGCCTTTCCTTGATTTAGTTGAAAAATGGCTCTTTTTCTGGCAAGGTGTGCAGTTTAGTCGAACTAGTCTAGGCTAACCCGCACTTCACTGTGCCCTGAATCCTTTCCTGAGTTCCACTCTTAAGCCTCCAAGTTCCTCAAATTTTCTGTCCATTTGCTGACTCCTGCTGAAGGTCTGGAAGTGAATGTCCTTTTCTGCCCCTTCATGCTACCACTCCAATGCCAAAACTCTGGGCAAGAGGATGAAAAAGAAAAATCCTCCCTCTCACTGCTGGAGCAACACTTCAATGCATTTGTAGACACGCTGGCCAAAACAAGAAGAGAAGTAGATTGCGGTAGTGATCATGAACAGTTAAGAGCCACTTAAGAGTAAAGTGGCCAAAGATCACTAACAAGCAAATGTTGGAGCCTAGGTGAACAAACAGATGTGCTAGAGTTAAAGAAGAACCAGACTTTTATCCAAATGGCACTAAAGAAACACAGGCATGTATGACAGTGTGCAAGAGAGCTGGTCTCAAGAGTCATATTCCAAGCCAATAAAATAGAAGGACTGGTGACATCTTTGGAGAAATGTATCCCTAGAAGATGGAAGTGTCTGGACTTCTTGGAGAATGAGGTTTTCACATAAGAGGTGGCTGGTGGAGTTCCACATCAAACATTGCAAAGCTAAGATAATTTGAGATCTGGCTTTAACATTTGAACTTCTCTTCTAAGCAATATAGATATCAGTGTTTCTATCCTTGCACTTTTCAGTTAACCAAGAAAACAAAAGTGCTCAGGACATGACAGTTATATTCCTCTTTCCTTTCCTGATTAGATCATCAAGATATTTTTCACAGTCAGTTTGTCTGATAAATGCTTAAACTTGATTCTCCAAAAGAAATCCAAAGAGATAATCTGGATAGCAAACTCTTTGTTCATGGATCTTTGATGTGGTAAGATTTCATCTTCTTTTTTCTACAGAACAGTGTTGTCATTTATAAGCAAGCAGAACTTTGTTTCAATTGCTCTTTTAAATGGTCCCATTAACAGGGCTACAGTGCTCCAGGTCCACCAGTCTTGGACATTAATCAATTCAAGTTGTTGTTTTTATGTTTTGCCTTTGTTCAATGGTGCCAGTTGTTGGATTGTTCATTTTATTAGTCTTCTTGTTCTGTTTTATTCTGTTTTGTTCTGTTTTTTTCGTCCCTGCTACTTTAAACCACATCTCACTTCAGACCAATCTCTACTGGCATACTTATCCTAAGCATAATGGTTGTAATCCAGTGATGGAGAACCTCACTTGTTCTGAAACTGATAACAGTGTTTTCCCAGTTTGGGAACTATGCTTAATCCAAAGTTTCCTGGTTAAAATGTGGTTCACACCAAGGGGCCTGACAGGGAAAAGCATTGTTGATATACTGACTTCTGAAGCTGACATATGACTGTCCAACCAGTTCACAGAGTTCATGGGGCTATCCCTCATGTTGGAATAGGGTACATATGAGCCACCCCACCCCATTTCCAGGCAGAAAACAAGCATTCCTGCCAACATGACTGACTTTAACTAAGTACACCACACAACTCATTAACTCCTGGTCTGCTTTGTTTCAGCAGTTTCACAACTGAAGGTCTTGTCAGGTCTATATCCATGGCAGTAATCTATTTTACAGCTTGCAGTATGGATTTTTAATACCTGCTTCCCTTTGTTGTTTTGTTTTATTGGGAGCAGACTTTTCCTTTTGTGCTGCAAGCATTGTTACTGAATGACCTCTTATCTTGGTCTGACAATATGCTGGGAAGCTTTTGTGCATGCAGGTTTTTATGTTAGTCCTTATTACACAAGGTGATTATTTTTTCATTTAGGAAGAAAGGCTTTGGTGAGAACCTTGTTTGGCCAAGAAAATACTTTAAATATCTTATGCAGGTTTGATTTGTGCCATAATAAAATACAGAACTATGGAGTACATAAAATGGTTTTAAACGGTTTTGTTTTAAACTTTGCACCACTGGATTCTTGTTGAATATACTTTTTAAGGAACCTGCATGCTCACTTTTATTCATTTGGAATTTACTTGTAATTACATTCAACTGCTGCATCTCTACAAAGGGAGAGCCATGCAATAATTTCACATATTTCTTTGTGTTTCCTGTAGTTTTATACTGTATCTTGATGACTTGAAGAACCAAAAATGTGATGTCCACCTTTATAAATTCATATGGTGAACCCATGCATTTTCATCTTGATGCTATGAGCAAGAGAAAAAGAACCCGCGATGCTCATTTAAAAAAAAAAAAAAAAAAAAGTATCTATGAGCTTTTATAAATGAAGCAGTTAATTGCCTGTTAATCCACTGTAACAACCTTCATCTGGTCACAGTACATGAGAAGCACTGCCCTTCCTGCTTCCCCATAATATAATCTCTAGGTGGCACTCTGGTATAACGTTATAGCACAAATACACAACAGGAAATTGCACTTTATTTCATGCTCAAAATTGAACAATAAATTTTCTTACTCTAAAAGAAAAAAGTTTTTAAAAGTTAAGTCTAACTGTGTTTAGAAACCATTAGAAAAATCTTTCCTTTTCTAAATCTCCCTGTTGATGTTGCGGTTTTATGCCCTTTGCCTTGTTGTTCCATAGCCTTGCACCACACCTCCTTTTCTTCTTTCATTCAACTCTTCTCAGCATCTCTTTCTCAGAGAAGAGAATCAGTTAAACAAACATAAAGCATCTCTAGTCACTTCTTTAGCCTACGTACACACAGAAATGCAGGGACATTTCCACGAATTTTGTAGTGTGGTTCACATGCCGGGAAAAATGTGCCCATTAAGTCTGCACAAACCTGCATTGTATTAGGAGAAAACACATGTAAAATGTGTACATTGAGAACACATATAAAGCAATGTGTATCTTTTGAATGTGCAAAAATCTATACATAAATACCCAGAAAATACTACAAATCATCATGCTGACTTTAAAAAAATGAAGAGAAAAAGAAACCAAAAAGACACCAAATTGATGTAAAAATGGGATGGAATGGACTTTATGCAGGGGATCTGAGTATAATATAATTTGACACATTCATCCATTCCTTGCACTTATGGCTTCTTCATTTTCTAAAGCATCTGAAATCCTGGAACATTGTGACATTAAATCAAGATTCCTCTGAATCATCCCTTTTGCTGGGGATGAAGAACTAAGAATTAGGAATAAATACCTGGTTCTTCTTCTTTTACAAAAGATTATGCCTGGCAAAGAGCTGGATGCTTAATTAACTCCTGCAGCATTCTGTTTGTGTTATTAGGATTCAAGCAGTATCTTTTGTTTATCTGGTCTGTTGATTTATCTAGCACAATTCTGGTCTATTCACAATGTCAGTAATGCTTCAAGAGCTCAGCTTTTCCATGTAGGGTAACAGTTTGAACAGAGCCAGGAAACAGAAGCAGTGGGACCAGCCAGGTCTGAAGAACATGGCTGGAGGAAAGCAAGCTGACTCTAAGAGCCAGGACCAAGGAATAATTGAATGCACCAGAATGTACAGGACTCAGGAAAACCTTATTGCTCTAGGAAAGCTCTGCTAAATAAGGTGTCAAGAGCACACATCTTGTTTTTCCCTTTCCAAACAAATCAGAACAGAAGGCCTCTAAAACATGGTGATTTATTTCAGCTTGACTGGTTTGTGCAATACCATGTGAGTAATATGACTGTCATTAACAAGTCACACGAATCCAAGTCATTATTGGTCCTTCCCCAAAAGATTTGACTACACTCTCAGGGAGGTTCATGTTCCATGAGAGTTGAGAATATCAGATGTTATTTAATTGGCCCATTAATTTGGCTAGATGATGCTCCACTGGGTTGATGAACTCGCCCCATTCCCCACCCCCAAATGATCCTCCTTGTTCTCCAGTGTCTCTCCCCAAACCAGAGATGGTTTCATTCTCACTCGCCTCTTGACCAATCTCATCCATAAACCTTGACATTTCAGGCACAAATTCCAACCTCCCCTCTCATTTGTCTAGCTCTCATTGAGAATATGAACGTCCTACCATGACATGCTTTATTTGAGATAAATGTGCCAAATTCCTACCAAAGAATCCAATGGGCAGCCTCGGTGGGCAGACTCAGCCCAGGGAAAGATGCAAACTGCAGTGTGGTGACTTGCCACCTAAGGGAGCTGTGACTGATCCAGATGTTCTTTATGCAGCTGGAGATCACTTATCTAACTGGAAATGCCCAGGTCTATCTACATGCAAGAGAACACAGTCCATCCCTTTAGCAATTGTACACCAGTACTATTTATGAGTACTAGTGTTGTTAATATTAATCAGAAGGTTGGTTCTTTTGCCTAGTGCCTTCAAGTCAATTTGGCAAAGCGAAAGATGAGACTGTATTTTTATTTGTTTGTTTATTTGGTCTTTTAATCAGCCCTTTTGACAAACAGGGAGACTTACAGGGTTGTGAAGTAATCTTTTGTGTAATTCTTCTTATACCAGTGATTACTGTAGAAAGGCTTCACGTCTGCCTTGCACTTGTCAGGAGTAAATATGATGATAGTGAGTGATAGAGAAGCCTAGATGAAAGGAGAAAAGAAGAAACAATCTCACACATAGAAGCTGGAGCTTGGAAGAAGCATAGATTATTCAGTCTGTCTTTCAACAAATGCTGGACCATTCCCCAAAGGGCATTTTATTACATTATTTGTCTCCAGCCTCCCACAAGCCTGCAATCAATAAAGCAAAATGAGGCAAACAACATGAAACAGCGAAGCAAAGCAAACCATCGAAGGACGGAGGGACAATTCCCTCTGCTCCAGCATATTACTAAAAGAAGAGAAATGCATGCCAGCACATACCTAATACTGAAATTTGCATGTTTTGCTGCTTTGCTTTATAATTATGGTTCACCCTTGGACACTTTCATAGTGAAGGGTGAGAATTTCATTTCAATTTCTTTGTGAGAGGAATTAACCCTGTGCCTCATTTTGCGAATTCCTTCATATTCAGGAAGGAGAAAACTGGAGGTTTTTTTAATGAAGGTGTGAGAGAGCAAAGCTTCTTTTTTATTATCATTTATGACAGATTCCACATGTTTAACTTTGGTATGCTAATTTTCCTCTCCATATATGTATTGAATATGGGTTAGAATTTCATTGTGGCCCAGTTTTGAAAGGAATTCACCAAAATTCTTGAATTTTTCCATATGTGAGATGGAAACAACATACTTCTTTTAAAAAATCTAGATGTGAGAGAAAGCAAGAGTGACAGATTCATCCATCTCTACGTTTCCATGGTTACAGATCTGTTGCTAGCTTCTCCCAGTGAATAATTGATGCTGACAGATATCGCCCACTGTCCACAAGCCAAGGCAGTCCAAGGCCATTTGGGATTCCTGCATCTCTGCAGAGATGTTGTAGGTGTGGGACATACTCCCTAGGAAAACAAAAAACAAAACAGCTTTTACTTCATTATTGAGGGTTAGCCTTGTACAGCTGGGCCTTTTGGGTTATGAGAATAGATGTTCTGTTGTTACTGCTTTTAATCTCTTTTCTCCCAAACTTTTAACAGTAAAACAAACAAAAAGCCATGTCTGATAAAATGCCTGATTTTATTAATGTCTGTTTCTGGTTTAAAATGCTAATTAGTTTCTGAATTAGTGGAGTTGCAACCATCTAGACACCATCTATTTCCATGCCTTGCTTGCCATGTGTGCTTCAACCCCCAAAATAATGCCAGCTCAGCCTCTTTCTACATTCCTGGAAGGAATTGCTGAAAACTACTATACTTCCACAATCCAAAGTTTTGCTGAAACAGAATAGATTCATTACAATCACTGCCAAAACTTTGTGGAGCAGAACAACTTGCTTCAATTTATTCTGTTCCGTAAATTTGTTGTTCTCAAGGCCACAAATGGAGATTTGCAGGTAGACCCATAAAGAATTTAGGCTTCTCTGCACCACTTACTCATACAGATGCTTGACTAATGAAAAGAACCAGGCAGCTGAAATAAACCAGAGATTGCTCTGATGTGGCACTTATAGGCCTGAAGTCATTCCTTCATGATTGCTACACAAGGCCCTGGTGATGGAACTCTTTTGCTGCCAAAGTTTCATCTCATTACTTTTGGCTTCCGTGATATGTTTTGTCAGTGCAAACCTAAAAAGCTATTGATTAAAGAATTAACTCTATTTTTATCATGGCTAATTATTATTTCTTGGCCCTATGCTAGATTTGAAGACATTACTTCCAAAACCACCTGAAACAAATGCAGAGTATCACAACTGCAGTGAGTTGCTACTGTGCATCTGACTTTGCAGAATATGTTTCTATTGCTAACCTATAGGAATTTCTAGCTAACTGTGTGTGTTTGTGGCAGTGTGTTCTTCCAACAAACAAGCCATCTCTGCCTCTAACTGTCTTTTTCCTCAGCGTTGTAACTAATGGGAGCTTTAAAAATGTTTATAGGGAACTGGATCTCTGTAACTGTTAGAACAGCCTTCCTCAACCTGGTGGCCTTTAGAGGTATTTGGATGGCAACTCCTAGAATTCCCATCCAGTAGGGCCATTGACTGTTAGAACATTTTAAAAGTGGCCTGCTGTATAACAACACAGTCAAAACAACCCAATAGGGCAGCTAAATTAGCCAACCCAAAACCTTGGCAAGTAAAAATGACCCAGTCAAGAAGCATCTTCTATTTGATAATACCTTTTATTAAAGTAGCACTCTAGCTTTGAACAGTATCATAGCTCATACAGCCAGCTAGGGGTTCCCCAAGCCTTCTTTTACTGGCTAAAACCAAATTGTTTTTTCCCTTGTTTGCCCCATCCTGAGCCCAGTCTCTGTGCCTTCAGTCTTTTTATGTATTTGCTTTGAACCATACTGTCCTGGTGTTTGGACAGCATGATATTCTGCTTGGGCATCCCTTAGGTTAGTCTGTGAATCCCTTGGGCTTTGTTTGGCTTTACTGTAGAACATAGAACCATAGAAATGGAGCAAGCCAGAAGGGGTCCCCTGGGCCATCTAGTCTGACCCCTGGGTCCAGCCAGCTCTGCTCATGAAATACCTGCTCCGTTGGAGTGCGTTCTGCCCTTCTCCACAGGGAAAAACAGGTCTCAGCCTACCCCCTCACTTACCTCACATTGTTAAAAACATAGGAAGGGTCATGCTGAATCAGAGCATGGGTCCATCTTGCTCAGCTGGTTGGCCCCTGCATAGCAGGAAGGCCAACAAGCTGCACTCTTGGTACAAGGAAGCACAGCTTTGCTTTTCTTCTTAATAACAGTAAAGCCAAATTGACTCCAGATTATTCTCAAAGACACACCAACATTAGGAATGCTCAAGCAGAAAAGAATGATAGCCAATTGTGTGAATTGTTCCTGTGATTATTTGATGCTAACAGGACTTTTGACATCAAACAAGATTGGGTTCTCCTTCTTCTGAAGGCAACTAGCTGTAGCAGCTCATATTTTTCCTTCTAAATATGCTTCCATGACCTACCATTATCACTAGCATCTCCGCTGCCTTGGCTGTATAGCATTCTAGGATGTGAGTATAGCAACCAAGTCATTTTTCTCCCTTTGGAACCTATGTGCATGTAAGCATTTGGTGAGCATTAAACAGAAAAAAATCTCTGCTTTTGAATGCTAGTGAATGCTTGAGCTATTTTCCAATGTCATCAGTAGCCATTTTCTCATTTTATGCAGTGCAAAGTGCTCCAACTCACAGGGTATAAATCCCAACTCTCATTAATTTTTCCCTTCGTTTTGTCTTGATCACAATGTGTATATACATCCATTACATATCTGTGTGATTGAGAATGTGTTGCAGGAGCAAGCTCATGAATGTGTGTGTCTTGCACTATGTCCTGACAACTTTGCTATTCTGCATAGTCCTCGATTGTTTTCAAAAGGCTGAAATACGTGCCTGATTAGGGAGCAGTCTGGTGAGATAGACCAGATGCTTGCAGTTACATGACCAACCATGTCGCTTCTCATTCTTTGTTTTTTTCTAGTTACTAAGATGTAGCTGAGAGGTGTGACTAGGTGGGTCCAGTAATGGTAGATGCCTCTTTATTTATTTGTTTACAATGTTTTTACCCCATCCTTAACAAATGTCTCAGGACAGCTTGCAACATAATTAAACATTACAATAAATAAACACGACAAATACAACAAGCTTAATAAAATGTGACTAAGTATTACCATTAAAAACTTAGTTAAAATATTGAAATATTAAAATGCTGGGTGAATAAAAAGGGTTTTACCTGATGCCAAAAAGAATATAATGTTGGGGCCAGGTGAACCTCTCTGGTGAGCACATTCCACAGTTGGGGCACCACCGCAGAGAAGGTCCTCCTCCAGGTATTCGCTCTCCTCACCTCCTTCAAGGAGGGTTCCCAGAGGAGGGCCTCTGCTTCTGCTCTTAAGGGGCGGGAGGGCATATAGGGAAGAAGACGTTCTTTCAGGTATCCTGGTCCCAAGCCGTTTAGGGCTTTATTGGTCGAGACATAATTCCAGCTGCCTAAGGAGGCAATAGCAGGACAACTCCTGAAGAAACCCACTCTGAATCCAATAGTATTTGAAAATTTTTACACAGTTATTTTGCTTTTTTCTTGAGAAGGGTATTGGAGGATCAAGGTGGGGCAACAGTAAGCACTGTTGGAAGATACTGACAATTTAGTTCCTGGTTATGTGACTGAGTCAGCCTTGGATGACCTGATAGATTACCCTTATTAAAAGGAGGACAGAGAGAGTACAGCCTTCTTAATTCTTCTTGATATCTCAGCAGCTTTTGATGCCATCAACCATACTATTCTCCTGAACACTGGAAACACTGTTGTAGTGGTGCTGGTCCTATCTATGGGTTTCATTTCAGAGACTAACATTTTGGCAATGGGTTCTCTGGGGTACCATCTTACCTCCAAGTTCAACAACTTTATAATAAACCACCCAAGGATTTTTAATGACTGGGCAGTCTCAAAGTAAATTTTAAAGTCTGCTAGGTGCATTCATTAAGGGATTGGGAGCAAAGACTCATTAATATACTGATGATGTACAGGTCTGTCTTCATGTGACATTTAAATCAGATGAGACAGCAAGTCCTGGATTAATGCCTAGAGTCAGTGGTGAGTTGGATGAGGGCCAATAAACTATGAACACTGGCAAGACAGATGTTCTGTTGGTGAGTGGTTCCGAAATCCAGGAGGCAGGTTGTTCTGGTCAGAGTAGCACTCATTCTGTGAAAGACCAAGGTCATAACCAGAAAGCATCTTTCTTGCTGGATGCCCAAATAGCTACTGCAAATTGGAGTGTCTTCCTCTGGCTTGGACTGGCATGCCAGCTTTGACTTCTTTTGAATGGGGACAATCTGGCTACAGTGCTACAGGTACAACAAACCTCAGTACTGGATCACTGCAATTTTCTGTGTGGGGCTGCCTTTAGGAATGGTTTGTAAGCTTCAGCAAACTCTGAAAATAATAGCTTAATTGTTGTCAGAAGTAGCCTTCATCGAGAAAACTGCTAGTTATGTATTGGTTACCAGGCCAGGTGTATTTTTGTATTAAATCCCTAAAGAACTTGGGCAAGGTTATCTGCAGGATCACCATTTCCCTTAGCACTAACCCTGAATTGATCAGGTGAGGCGCTTCTAATAGCCCTGCATGGATGCAGTTTGTTTGGAGTCTACTCAGAACAATGGCTTAAGGGTCAGGACTCTGTGCCTATGTCCTGAAGTACCAACAGTACTTAGTGTTCAGCATCCGAAGACTTCCTTGTTGGTGTTTAAAAACCCTTCCTTGACTGTCCAGTAACAATTTAATTAGCATAGACTGATTTTAAATTGAGATTTTGTAGTGTTTCTTTGTAGTGTTGCCCCTAAAGAATTCTGTCAGCTATAGAATGATAAATGCATCACATGTGTGCATGCATGCTCACACACACACGCATGCAATGCTATGTCAGTTTACTCAGGAGTAATCAAATCCCGTTGCATTCAGTAGTGCTTACTGTGTACAGAATTGCTCTATAAAGAATTGTTTTGCATCCTTCGCCATTTTACAAAATTGATCTAGCTGTCAAACCTTGAATGCCGCAAGATACTACATTTCCCATCCATCCTATCCCACTGCAACCTCAACAGAACTCCCACAGATGTTCTGATGATAATTGTGCAATAGTGACCATTTGTGCTTAGGTAGGAATCTGTGATTGCTTTGCTTCAAGGAATTAAGATCATGGTTATTTGTTGCATCCTTAATATATACAAAAGGGTGTGCAAGAGAATCCATCTTTTCTCCTTATCTTTCCACCACCACCCTACTTTCCCCATCCTCCCTGTCATTTCTCTTTCCAGGGGGTGTGGCCAACAAACTCTTTCAGAGAATACCACCTCTTCTTTGGCATTCATAGAACATTAGCCCATATCTTATTGGCCACACTGCCATATTCATCAGGACAAAGTTCTCCCCCCTCAACTTTTTCCCTTGATTTCAAAGTCATTTCTATGCTACTTTATGATGCTCAATTCCCTTGGAGACCATTAGATCCATAAGATGGAATTGCCCAAGTGAGAGCTGTTACGATCCCACACTGGCAGTGTTGTGGAAAGAGATGCTGAGAGCCTGCATGAATATTTAACGTGCTAAGAAGACTGAATTATATGCTGCATAAACCATACAAACAGTTTAAATTGCTAAACTAGAACCATATAAATTTACTCATTGACTTGTGCTGTAATGTGGTTTTTCCTTGGGATTTTGATATTATAGTTTCAGTGTCCTTTTGCCTAGCTATATATTGGTACTATGTATTATTGAAATATGGGAGCATCCATGTAGTGAACTGGATTTATTTATTAATTTATTTTGGGAGTGGGGGAGAAATGTCACACCTTATTTTCCCTCCTTGCAATTGTACTCAAAGCAGCCAGACTAAGGCTAACATGCCATGAAAAAGTAAAATAAAGTAACACATTGAGAAATAAAACAACAGCTGTGAAGCATGCTAAATAAAGCCATGCAAAAAGAAAAGGCCAAATATTCTGAGCCAAAATACAAATGGAAAATGCAGGTAAAGCAACTTAAAGCACATGGAAATAAAATGTGGAAAGCTACTTGCTGCCTGGGTGGCATTTGCCTGTCCAAAAGCCAAGGTCATGCAGATCCGGGCAGAGAGATCTGGAGTTGAGGAACACCCTCTTCTCCTCTCAGCTACAGGGTCCTTGTCTGTCATCCGGAATCCCCGTAACTTGGCAACTTTGTTTCTGATTTCACTGAAATCCTGGAACTGTTCTCCAACTGTTCCCGCTCCTTCTTCTTAGTGATGGGAATCAGTACACACAAGGATGTATAATCGTGCTGTAGAGAGCTGGCAATTCCATGGTTCAGAAACAGCAAATGAAGAGGAACAAAGTGGAGACAGGGATAAACAGGAAAAGAATTGGTGGGTTTTTATCATGTGCTACCTGACAAACTATCAAGTGGTTTCTATATTACTAGAAACCAGTGAGAGCCAGTGTGGTGTAGTGGTTAAGAGCATGGGACTGGGACTCAGACGACCTGGGTTCTAGTCCCCGCTCAGCCATGGAGCCAACTGGGTGACTTTGGGCCAGTCACAGACTCTCACAGGGTTGTTGTTGTGGCGATAAGATGGAGGAGGAGATATAAGCTGCCTTGAGCCCTTTGTATAGGAAAAAGGCAGGATATAAATCCAAAAATAAATTAAAAAAAATAAATACTATGGTTTCCATCTTCCCATTTCAAACTTCCCACTGGCAGCATATATCCAATCAGCCATTTAAGGTAAGGCCAAGAAACTTGCACAGGATATGAAGAGGACAAATGCTGTCCATGTTGGGACAGGTAAGAAGTGAGAGAGGAGTGAAAACAGACAGATATCAATAAGTTCAGTACCTGTGAGTTTAATTTCAGTTGAAATATCAAGATAAAGCCAGAGCAAGGTTATTTCACTGTGTGAGAAAACCACACTTGAAAGCAAAGCTTGCATTTTGAAGAGGTATTGGACAAAGAGAGAAAAGGGTGACAACAGCTCTATAGCAGCCCCAATGCAGAGCAGACAATGTTTTTAGAAGCCAATAGGGTGCATGTGTGACAGTAACATCATATCTGAGAAAGATAGTGGACCTTCAAGAAGAGAAGGAATAGCTGACAGAATCACCTCTTTCCCCTGCCATCATATTTTCTACTGCTTTCTCCATGCGATTTTCTATCCAGTTTTACCTTCTGAGCTCTTGGAGTACCAGTAATGACTGGGAAGGCAGACAGAATTAATTTCTCTGGACTACTAGTATGTAAGACACTAATGAGGGCCTCTATTTCAGCAACTGATGGAGGAATACAATAAGGGACAGGATAATGCTACCACTTTTCTTCAGTGCCTTTGAATAAGACACAGTCAAAATGCATGACTACAGAGCTAGATTCAGGGGGATTTAAAAATGCAACATTACCCTGGACTGAAGGTGCTCACCTGACTTCATTTGCTTGACTAGCTATCCTTCCAAATAATCAGTAGATGTTGATTTGATGTGTGACTATAGCAGTGTCTAGTGCTACTTTTGAAAGACTACACAGACTCCATGGAATTATTATCCAATACAGACCATTTAGTGAAAAAGAATCACTTGATGGATCATCTTTTCAATATAACTGCAGGTCTGGATGACTGATTTTTTGTACCAGTACCAAAGCTTGAAGTAAATTGACTTGACTGGTAATTCTTGAATGCATAACAAGGCCAACTTCAATTCAATAAATGCTAACCATTTGCTTCCCTTGTGAGCACTTGTGTGTTTTGAAAGGATTGCAAATGATCTACAAGGTTAAATGGTACCATGTGAGAAGGCTGCTTCTGCCAATGACTCCATGTTCATAGAATCATAGAATAGAAGAGTTACAAGGGTCCACTGAAGGCCATCTAGTCCAACCCCCTGCTGTTGCAGGACACCATGTTACACCATCCCACTCAAATGCCTGTCTAGTTTCTTTTTGAATGTCTCTAGCGTGGGAGAGCCCACCATCTCTTTAGGCAGCTGGTTCCACTGTTATATTGGTCTGACAGGGAGGAAGCTCTTACTGATGTCCTGCCTGAATATGGGTTGCTGCAACTTGAATTGATTTCTCTGTGCCCTACATTCCGGCATTAGCAAGAAAAGATCCTGACCTTCCTCTTTGTTGATTTGATTTGTTGATTTGATGTCGATTTCCCACAGGAGGGAAAATGCATGTGCTAATGCTCAATCCAAAAGCAAGTTGTTATGACACACACCGGTGCACAGGACTGGAAAATGACATCCTCTTATGCAAGCCAAATTCCCAAGATACATAGCAACGCACCTATTAAGTTTATAGCGTGAGAGTTGTTGGTGAGCCAGTCACAAATCAGAACAGAGTTTTCTCATTGTTACTTATAGATGGTCTTTGTAAGTCTGCCTTAAATGCCCGTTAGCTATTAGGCCACTGGGTGTTAGGGCTTCAACATCTGAATCACTATACATGGAGGGTAGAGATGGCCATGACTTATGTACCAGCTCCAGTATCAGAAGCAGCATACCCCTTAATGTCTGTTGTTAAAGATATGAGTGGGAGATGCTGTTGAACTCATGTCCTCCTTGTGGCTTTTCCATAAAAAATCAGTAGAATGCAATGAGGAACAAGATACTGAACCAGATAAGCCCTCACTCTGATCTCGCAGGTCTCTTTGCATGTGCTTACTCTTCCAGTTGCAAACCACACACGTCCTTTTCTCAAATACTACATTCATATGCTACCTTGGTGCTAAAGTTCTCAGGAAAATCTGCTGTTTCAGAAAATGGTTTGCAATTGAATAAATACAATAGGAAAGGGAATGGAAGGAGAAGGGAAGGGAAGTACAGTTGGGCACCATGCCCACTAAAGGAGATTGTGCTGGGTGGAAAGGAGCCTCATACAGCTTGGTTCCTGTCAAATGGTGGCACGGGGCTTACTGCCTCATCTCTTCCTTGAGGGGACCTCAAAGGGATACATAATGAAGAGAAATCAAAGCTTATGCAGTCCTTAAACAACTTGGGCCAAACCTTCCCAAAGTCCTAGAACTTGTTCACTTGAGTTGAAGGTGTGGTCATAAAGCTGTACATTTGCAAACCCTGGTGAATATGTTTTTCTGTGATAAGATCACAAACCTTTGTTTCCCAGCACTTATCTCAAACATTCAATTGCCCCGAGAGTAGGTCAGGGATGAGATGTTGACAGTTGACAGTTTCTTACATATCGAGGGGGGAAGTCACCTGGTGACAACTTTTCCACCTGCAAATTGTCCCACAGAAGAGCTCAGAATTCTACACCATTCCATATTTTTTCCTCTTCTTTTTCTCTCACCCCCACTCTGGAATGCAGCCAGGTTTTGCTATTTGTGTTTGTAGACACCATTATTTTGAAAGTGTAATTTTGCATAGCAATCCAGTCAGTTCTGTCAAGCTTACAGATGAAGCGATTGAAACTTGCATTTTCATCAGCTGCCATGATGCCAAGAAGAAGCCTATAAGGATACACCCGGCTTTTATCCCTTCTTCTATTTAGGAGTTATTCATCCCTTGGTTTTCTAGTTTTGACAGACACTCAAATTATATATGTATATCAAAGGAGTAAACACTAAATAAATAGTGAGGTGTCTAAATTTTCTTTTATTTATGGATGTTTCTATCAAGTTAATCACAACAGAGTTACCAGGTGTCACATCATCAAGAAAAAAAAAGTTGTGTCAGATGATCCATCATGCTTAGATATGTAATTTAAGTTTGCAGTTATCTTTTCACTAAGATGCCCTCACTAATTTTGTTTTCGCATGCTGGAACAATCCTTTATCTAGCAGTCATTATCATAATTCAGTGTCTGCCAAATTTCTGAGACCTAGCACACCTTTCCCTGCAACAAATAAAACAAAATAAAATGAGAGAAACAGAAACCTATTGTTTCCCCACCAAATCATCTTTACTTCTGGAGTGGTTAAGAAGTAAAATGGCCTGATTTCATGTGAGAACACAAGCTGTGGGGCAAGTGGTGTTGTAAATGCTTGTTTTTTGCTATTTATATGAGAGAAGAAGAACTACTTTCTGGGTGGGAGGTAGAGGAAATCAGAGCTGAATGAGGAATATGTGTGAGCTGCAAGCTGAAAGGTCCCTCCTGCAGTCCTTGGTATCCTGAGGCTCATGTGACCTCAGTGGCACAGAAAGGACTGCAGGTGGTGCAGTGGTTTAAACCGCTGTGCTGCTGGGCTGGTTGATCGAAAGGTCGCTGGTTCGAATGTGAACAACGGGGCAAGTTCCTGTTGCTCTGTCCCAGCTCCTGCCAACCTTACAGTTCGAAAGCATGCAAATGCGAGTAGATAAAAAGGTACCACTTTGGTGGGCAGGTAACAGCGTTCCGTGCACTTTGGTGTTTAGTCATGCCGGCCACATGACCACGGAGACTGTCTGTGGACAAACGCTGGCTCCCTTGGCTAGGAAATGGAGATGAGCACCACCTCCTAGAGTCAGGCATGACTGGACGTAATGTCAAGTCCAGGTAGCAGCTTCACCTGCTGGCCCAGATTACTGCCCTGTCTAGGGAGAGACAGCATGGTTTTGGTAGTCTGTACACCGTTAGATTACTGAAATGCATTCTGTGCAGGGTTTCCCTTGTAGATGGGAAAATGCAATAGCCAGACTAATAACTTGGACCATAGGTTTGGGATATATAACCCCAATTCTGGCCTGCTTATATTGGCTACTTGTGTGCATCTGAAGCTGATACAAGGTTTTGACCTATAAATCCTTGTGCAGCTTGAGACCACAATGCCCAACAGAACAGTTTCCCAACCTGAATCTACCCAGATGGTATGATAAACATACGATGTCTTCCTTTGACTGTTGGTTCAGATAAGAGTGAGGGCCTGCTCAGTGGTAGCCCCCCAGTTATGGGATGATCTCCTCTCTGAGGTCTCTCTGGTGTCAACACGGCCATCTTTTCAGTGCCAGTTTACAACCTTCCTCTATTCCCAGGCATTTAATTGCATTAGACAAGATCTTTCCATCTGCTGCCTTTTTAAACATGTAATATTTTTGTTGGGATGGTTTTCAGCTGCTTAAAGTTCAGCTTGTCTATTTTAATTGTATGCATTGACATGCTATGTGGTGTTTTATAATCCATATTTGTTGTTGGTAATTTTATGGATTGCTGGGATCTTCCCAGAGAGCTTTAGCAATTGGGAGGTATCTTCTCCTGGAATATTTCTGTTGTAGGCCTCTATTAGGACAGGAGGGATTGCCCACCTCAGTGATATCTATTCTTGGCCAGGTTAGAATTATCCCCTGCCCCTACAGACATGGATGGAAGAAGGCAAGGGCAGAACACTGTGTCAGACTCCTTTACAGGTGGCTGTTTCATTAGGCAGCTACATTCAGCTTATAGTAACCTTCAATTATTTCTTGGTGCTCTCTAAGTTGTCTCACAACGGTGCTTCCTCCACATTTTTGTCAGAATGTACACAAATGCTATTTCTGTTTGCAAAACACCTTCCATGGCACCCACTTCTCCCACATTTTGCTTTTAATTGACCCATTTTTCTCCCCACCACCATGAATTCTTGTGCAGTTCCTGTGAAATAGAATTCTGTTGGTGATACTACTTTATAAGACAATGGCACATTTTTGGTGTGGAATTATGGATCCCAGAATTCTGTGTTAATTTATGGATTAGATTAGGGATGTGTGAGGAATCTAATTTGGGAGTGGGAATCTGTCAAATTTTCTCAGATCGGCTCCCCAGACTCCAGCCTGTTTTCTCTCCGCTCATGAGTATGTACATACGTGTCCAGCAGGAAACAAGTTCAAACAGAGGGCCACATTTGACTTGCATGCATGTACTTTCTGAAAAGAAATATGTAATTTTTGCATTTTGCACAAATATTTATTTTGCATCTCTGCCACAAGGATTACATGCTTTGTGTATTTTGCAAGAAGAAGCCCCTACTGTTCCTGAGTATTCATGGACTTGATCTCACTTTCTGGCCAGGGATGAGCATGGAGAAAAAGTCCGGTGGGTGCAAAAGAGCCAGACTCTGACCTGATCTTTGTATTACTAGTTTGGATATTCTTGGAGTAAGTAAAGGAAATAATTTTTAAGAAGCCTCTCTATCTCCGATCTATGGCAGATAGCATTGAAGGAAGTACTGGAATAGTAACACCTGGAAACACAGTCAGGAATAATGGAAATCTACACTGGTTTATATTTTGTTTGGCACACTGCTTTTATGACAATTTCCACCAAGGGCTACCAGGGGTAATGGCTGTATCGGCTCATTGTGGGAAATATTTGCATTATGACTCCAAACAGGCAGGAACAGTAATTGAAAATATATCTGAAATCAAATTGTTTTTACTCAGCTCACTTGTGTTCTGAAAGTATCAGAAGCCCAAATTAAGTTGTTGAGCTTGCAGGAAGCAGAGAAAACCTTTCATCAGAGTAGTTTAGAAGTTAAATGATGTATGCATTCAAGCAAGCAAAATAATAGAAATAAAAATGGGTACCGCAGTGCCATCCGTCGTTTGAAATTAGCTTGACCCAGTCTGTCATGCTGTGTTCCCAGACTTTGAGTTAACCATGAAGTTGCTAGATTCCATGACCCTAGCAGCAAATAATTGCTTCATTCTTTATGTGTGTGCTTAGAACAAAAAAGACTTTGAAATGGATGCTGAATAAATTAATCTGGGTGCTTCTTGTGTGCAGTTTGGAAGGAAATGGAATACAAATGCTATCCAGAAATGTACGATGCGACATTCAATGCAATTTTCAGGTGGTGCTGAGTAGATGACCTGCCAGGAGCATGAATATAAAACAACCTTCTTTAAAGCAAGAGAATGAATAAAATTTGCCATCAGATATTCCTGTATGGCTAATAACAATACATCTCAATTGGCCCTGAGTCAGATAGACTCCCCAATGCATACACTCCATCGTACATACTTTTAACACTGTTCCTTTCGGTCGAGTTTGATTTAGATCTTTCAACCAGACTATACATGTTAAGATTCTGTAATTCTGCTCTTTTTTTTTTTTTTAAATTAAAAAGGGTTTTCTGACAGGTCCCAAATGAGCCTGCTTCACTTCCTCTGCTCTGCACAAGCAACCAAACAGTGTCTGAACCACCACGGGTGATCATCTGTGGTGGACTGTCATATAAACCCAGCATCATTCCTGCAGGGTGGTTTGCTTTTCAGGAGCAAACAGGCCTGGGAACTGGGGGCTTCTTTTAGGCTTGTTCATACCAATGGTACCTTGTGGTCTGAACCCAGTGGGGTGAATTTATCCTGGGTTGCTGGGAATAGTTAGTGAACTGCCTGGAAAATAACTGCTTTTACATTTCTTCACTTTTCTTCTCTGTGTTACTATTTTGCCATGATGTGTGAGTATGTTTCTCAGTCTTACTCCCTGCTATATAACCTGTACAAGATGTAGGTGGTATCAGAATAGAGAAATAATAAACAAGAAGGGGCAAGAGGGAAGGGGATGAAACTGGCTGGAGGGGAGGCACTTTGCCAGTGCTTGCTCATACTTTGGGAAGAGGTGTGCTTACTTTAGGATAAGATGAAGCAGCTATCCCTCTCCTTTAGTTTATTAACTATCAGTGTAAGCACCAAACTTGAAGAGTAGCATATGAAGGTGCTAGGATAAGTCCTGGAGGGGTGGGCATGCACCACAGTGAAATCTCCTCCACTCCAAAGGTGGTCAAATATGTTATCACATTCATAAGGACGCACAGACTTAATTTTATTTCATTAGCTGATACAGTGGCAAGGGAACAACAGCAGCGGACCAAATACAGAAAGGATGCTGATGTAGGAAGTGAGACCTCAAGGGGTTTTACTACAAAGGTGCCTGAGATATGAGCCAGAGCCAGAAGAAGGCTGGAAGGAGAAGGAAGTGAAGAACAAGTCACAGCAAGACCTAGCATCTGTCAGAGGTACTGTGGGCTGTTCAGCAAACGATCAGTTCATGCTGGCTTCTTGGCAGGCAGCATAGCATGACACA
This sequence comes from Varanus salvator macromaculatus, assembly GCA_023646645.1. Classification (NCBI taxonomy): domain Eukaryota; kingdom Metazoa; phylum Chordata; class Lepidosauria; order Squamata; family Varanidae; genus Varanus; species Varanus salvator. The sequence goes on along the minus strand of JAIXND010000674.1, from coordinate 15,538,941 downwards.
CAAACCCACCGTGTATGTGTTACTTAGCCATTGCCCTGATTTTCTCCTACCTCATATTCATGTACCTGCATGAATGCCTTAAATATCCTTACTTCAACTCATCCTAGGTTAGTATGTGCTATAAGATTCTCTCTGTATGTATCAGCTTTGCATTGTGTCTTGCATACATACTGAAGGTCACTGCACACCTGGAAACCCATAGGGCATTTTGTTCATAAGATGCCGGAGGCTTTCTTGAGCATGCCCATGCATGTGTGCGCACACTTAGTGCAGAGATGCACGAAGTCATTCCTGTGCCCTTTTGCACATGTTACCACTGACTGTCCAGGACATATTCCTGAAAAATTGTGTGTGTGGATTTAGCAAGGCCAATCTGAATTATGTGCCTCTCATGCATATTATTCTAGGCCACTATTAAACTGCCTATCATGTTTGTCTCACAAAAGCACAGATTTTGCAAGTCTGAACACTTATTTTTCTCCATTCCACAGTTTTTACTAAATTATCTACAGTCTGTTTATTTGCTCATCTGATTGCATATGTGTGGCTTTCCTTGACTCTGCCACCTGCCATAAGCATCCTGGGGTGTGTGCGTGTGTGTGTATGTAAAATGGTGGACATTAGCAACATGCCTAATTAGAAGTTCCCCAGTGGAATGGGTTCCCTTTTTTCATCTTCTGAGGTGTGCATTAAAAACTTGAGCACAGCTCCTTTGGAGATGGGTGAGAACAACAAAAAGAGCAGGACAGGAGGAATAGCTGCATCTCTGCAACTCTCTGTAACTTTCACTGATTCTCTGCAGCACTATATATTGAAAGCCATTTTCAGGGCTGAAGTGTCAGTGCTTTTGTTGCCATTGTGAATGGCTTCCTTGGTGAATGAACCATTGTGGTTTTAAATGAAATTCTCCCGACTGCAGCAGAACCAGTAAGGCTATGTGCACTTCAGCACCTAATCTCCATCCTGGTTTCTTCCAAGGGAATCCAATATTCACTGAGACTTTGCATTAAAACTGGAGGGGGATAGGGAACATCAGGAATATCAAAGCTGAAATAACCGTATTTCAGAGTAGCCTTGGTTATCTTTAACTTCATTCTTGTTATGGTTTTGAACTTATATAGCTTTGATAGGCAGGTCCAGCTTTTCTCTGTTCTTGGAGACTTACAGCTCTAATTTGAACAGTTCCATTAATGAAGTGATCTCTGTTATTCACAGATGCCACATTTGGCATCATGCACCTTCAGTGGCAGCCAATTTCTCAGGCTTGTTAGAGCAGATAAGATCATTATTGTTCTGTGAGTTGTGCACACAGGTGTGTCTTCGGAGAAGGTGCTAATGGCATCTTTGGAGCCCATATGGTACCATTGGAGTGGACTGAATTATGTTTCAGCAGGCTGCCTTACCAGCTAATGCTAATCCAGCTATGCAGAAAGCAGAGTTCATTTTAACAATTTTGTTGGTTTATTGCTCAGCTTTATGTAGAATTTTCTACCCTCCCCCAATCCTGGTAGATGGAGCCAAGTGAACATATGCAGACATTGCACTTGAGAAAAATACAGGTTTTGTTATACTAAAGCATCCCAAACAAAAATGCTCTGTGTGAGACAGGCACTGGGATTTTTTATCTACATTTGAATCATGCCCCCCCAAGGGATGGGGGATTAATCTGTAAATTAATTAATTAATTATATTTATAGCCCATCTATTTTTTTCCCCTTTCAAGGAACTTAAGGCGAGTTACATAATCCTCTTCCTTTCAGCCGTACACTCACAAACAGGCCTGAGAGTCTGTGACAGGCCCAAAGTCACTCAGTAAACCCCATGGCCGAGTGGGGACTTGAACCCAGATCTCCTGAGTCCCAGCCCTGCATGCTGAACCACTACACCACCCTAGTTGGTTTGCAATGTAATGTGGACTTACTGAAGTCTACCTTTTCAAGCAATACATGGACCAAAGGTAGGACACAATTATACCAGTTATGCCATCAGTGGTCACACTCCTCCAGATATGGAGATTGGAGCTCTGAATGCAGAGCTAGGATGGCAGCTTCAGCCCTGTGAGTCCACCTTCTGCTGTGTTTCCCCCCAGTGCTGTTTCGGGGAACACAGGAGCACTCTGTAGGCTACACCACTATGGCTACACAGAGGCTCTAGTCAGGCAAGGGATCATTCAGAACCTCAACTCTTACCCCAAGCATGAACTCCAAAGCTGGGGTCGGGATGACAAGCCCAGTGTGCTTTCCCCTCTTCCTTGTGATTGGCATGGAAGGAATGACAGGGTCTGTAGCTCTGAGGCCAGAGTGGCACCTTCAGGGAGGGACCTTTGAGTGCATTGAGGGGAAGACAAAGGAAGAGGCCGGCTCTATCAGCACCTGCAGCCTCCTCACCTTACTCTCTGAGGCACCATCTAAATTTCCACAAAGAGTTTTGCCAAGTAATGCACTTGGGAGATGAAGCATGTGTCATTTGAGATGCTGGCAGTTCCTTCTGTGCAATGGGTGCCCAGAGAAATGCACGAGGTAGCTTTGGGTCCTGTGAATGGATTTACAGTCAAAGAAATAAAGACATTCCTGCTGACACGGAGCCGTTAACCATAGTGGAATGTAAATCACTAGAAAGCTCCCTGGTGGCCCTAGAAAAGCTTTCAAGTGTACCTTGTTGTGTAGTAGCTTTTTGGGAAAAAATAAATAAGATGGCTTTTCTGACAATTAAAAAAAGAGAAAAGAATACTTGCCAAGCAGATTTATTCTCTAGTTTTTCTGTGATTGCACTGAGCTAGGATACACTATGCCTCAAACTCGTGGCATTTTTGAATTTTCCTTGGGGCAGGGTGGGTGGGCTCTTGAAGTAACTCACATATTAGCAGTAAAACAAGACAGTCTCTGCTTGTCATCTAAAAAGGCATGAGACAAAAGAAAATGGAACACGGAGGGAAGGAGGGTTGCAATAAGTTCCCGTGCCCTGCTTCTCCCTCTCATAATCCTGCACCTAGCTGCAGTATGTCGACACTCACTCATATTCACATGCACACACACAGAGGAGGGGGGGGTCTCTTTTTGAGGATTTTAACACACTCTTGTACAAAGGAATCTTTTTCTATCTTCATTGCAGAGGGAACAAATGCATACATTACACAGGGCTTTGTACAATTCAGTGTATCTGTATTTTGTTGTATTCTGTGTATTTCACTAACCCAGCCCAAGGAAGCAATGTGGTATAAATTCATTATAGCAGAATTTCATGAAAAATGAGGCTTTTGTTCTGGCCTGTAACAATGCAAATTTAATACTAGATTTTCCTCACTCAGAAACAAGCCGGAAAAAAAAACAAAACAAATGACAACCCAGCCCCCCAAAACACCCCTCCCCCACAATAATGAAAAAGCTGGAAGCTTGGGAGATGCCTTGGAGGCCCATGCTGTTGTGCAAAGGTCATGCAAACATCCATGAGTCTTCATTACGATCCATGATCATAGACACACAACACTGTAGATGCTCCATGTAGAGCCCAAAGGGGCAGGGGAGACAGCCTTAGCAGGATGCTTTCTGCCCAATGAATGGATCCAGTTTCTTGAGAGAAAGAGCAGGTTGAAGCTCAGTAGTGAGATTCATTGCTCTGGCTGGTAGGAGAGGTCATAATATGTTTCTGCATGTGTAGTGAGGAGTGGAAAACAGATAAACTTGTTTTCCAGGCCATCAAAGAGAGAACCTTGGTGCATTATATGAACCCAAGAATTTTGGTTTCAACTCCCAAGCTTCCTCAGCCACCACAGCTGCCTGTTGTATGATAAATGTGATGATGATCACTGGCTTTTTAAGGGAACCACCTGCTTTGGGGTAGGAATGCCTCCTTCCTTTGGAAACTTTATATAGAAAATGGAATACTACCATTGGTGCTCTTAGCTACGTATAATGAGCAGTGCTGCTCCCTCCACTGCCTGCAGAGTCAAGAGACTCTGAGTCATTCCCTGCTGCTTCCCTTTATTCCCTCTTGGTTTCTTGCTTCTAAGGACAGCATCACAAAAATACCATAAAAACAAAGCCGAATTCATCTCCCTTCCTTGAATTCTCGGTCAGCAGCCAACATGTATTAAACGAACCCAGAATTATTTTGGAAGTGATGATTAGCACCTGCTATGGGAAGGTGAACTTGAGAACATCCCATTACAAAGCAAAACTCTGGACCAGAGGGGCGGGGGGGAAGAGAGGGAGGGAGGGAGGGAGGGAGGAATGATCAGTGCTCATTGTGGGTGAAATGGCTTGTCTTCTGTCTATTTACAAGATAACAACGTGTGGAGCAAGATACAGAACAACCGGTACACTATATTATGTCCAAATGCTCTCCCCCTCCAAAATGGTGCAATCTCTCCCAGCTTGCTTCCCTTTCTGCAGTTTAGCAACATCTGGTGTTTGCAAGTAGAAGATGATGTGGCATGTCTTCTCCTTGGCTGTACTACATGTTGGCATGATAAAGGCATGCTGATCTATGCAACTAAATAAATACATGCATACATCCCCACAGAGAGAAAGCACCTGCTCAGTGCAGAAGTGTTAGAGACTCTTATTTTCCTGACAGGAAATCATCACATGTATCAGGTTTGAAAATTGGTCAACTTAGACCAGACACTGGCAACCTGATGCAAGTGTTGCAGAAGTGTGAGCTACAATTTCTACCATCCCCAGGTGGACGAACCATTCAAGCTATTGTTGAGGCCCCATCGGTGAGGCTGTTCAAAGACAGGCTGGACATGCACATGGTGGGCCTGTCGTGAGCGGAGCCGGCTGGTGCCGGAGGTCAGACTAGATGGCCAGGAGGCCCCTTCTGACTCGTTCTGTTTCTATGTTTCTATTTATTTGCAATTATTTGTGGAGAAGGACAAGGAGAAATTTCTCAAGGTGGAAGTGCTTTATTTATTGTATTTACTGCAAAAAGATGTCTGGGGTGGGGGTGCACTCTTTCTTACATCCCCTCCCCCTTTTGTTCTTTAAGTTTTCCCAGCTGGTTCAGCTACTTGGAGAACTTACCTAGGACTTTTCCCCTGGGGCTTCATTGGGATATTGCCTGCCAAATGCATAAAAGTTGAGCAAGGCATTGCTGCTGTTCTTGGTGTTCAGATGACTTTTGAAGAAGCAAGCTGAGAAAAGTCTTTGTCCCACAGCTAAATCTGGGGGCAGGGCGGATTTCAAGAAGCTCAAACCCCGAGGAAGCAATAAGGACAGATGGGGTTGCAAGGAGGGTAGGAAGACCATACACAGCCTTCAGCCAGCTCCCTGAGGCAAGGTATGCACTAAAGCCCCTAACCCTGAGAATTATCTCCAAAATTCTCAATATCTCCATGAAAGGGACCAAAAACAATAGCCTCTTTCACAAGGAAACTAAGAGGTGGCAAAAGAGTAGGTACAACAGTAATTCTTGAGCTGAACTGAAAGTTCTCAACAGAAATTTTGGTTCTTATCAGAGGCACCTAAGCAAAAAATGATGGCCAGTCGTTTGTGCAGGGCTGAAGAAACCAAATTCTAGAACAGGGACTCCAGAAGGCTTTTCCATTCTTTTTCATAATCAAGGAGTTTTCTGCTCCTGCATTGCACTGGTTGTGGAAGAGCACAGAGAATCCTTGTACCCATGAGAGAGTCACTTTTGAGTCTGTTATTTCATTTTTGTAAAAAGCAAGCAAACAGACAGACAGACAACCCCATTCTCCCTACACGCACACATGCACACACACTATATTATGTACTACATGGGATAACTTTCTGGAGCAAATCCATACCAAACATCAGAGTAAGGAACCTGATTAGTGGCTTCCTGATAAGCCCTTAGTCATGGCAGGAATTTGGCTTAACAGGGTGTTACTTGAAGCAAGGAAATAAATAGCTAGCATATGAAAAAGAAACATCTGGAGTAGGATGAGTGTTGCTAGTTGTGTATGAAAATAAAAGAGTTCAGAATATGCAGGTAGTACATCTTTTTGCTCTGCCATATTTCAGTTCTACAGTTATGAACACAGAGGTTGTATTTTTGCTCATATACGCATTTTTTACCAACACAGATGGCTATCTTTTACTGCTGCCCAGTTTTCCTCTGCCTTTTTGTATCCACCTCTCTTTTTTCCTGGTGAGTGGTTGAAATGTGAAACTAAGAAACTGCTCATTTGTGTATTTTTGAAGAATAAAGCATGGAAGACTGCAACCCTACACTTAAGAAGGGACAGAATTTAGCAATGTGCTTATACCCCTGCTAAGCCCATTCTATTCTATTCTATTCTATTCTATTCTATTCTATTCTATTCTATTAGCAGTCCCATTCCTTGTGCAAGAATAGAGTACTGCTTCCAAGGCTATTCAAAATGAGCAGAAATGCTCATTTCCAGAAGGGGACAGGTCCATGGCATTCATGTAAGGGATTTCTTCTGCCCTGTCTGCTCCAGAAGCACGTTCTCCTGCTCCTTTCAGGGCTGTTCCAGGAGACACTAGATTGCCCTTGCTGAAGCGGTGGGTCCCCCTTGCTCAGCGGAATGGGCACAACTTAACGGTCCAGGGAACCAGCTTTCAATTTGGATCCCATGTGGAACGGACTTACATGGGAGGTGGTTGAAGCTCCATCGGTGAGTGTGTTCAAGGACAGACTGGATCTGGATGTGCACATGGTAGGCATGTCCTGAATGGAGCAGGTTGGAACTGGGGGTCAGACTAGATAGCCCAGGAGACCCCTTCTGACTCACTAAGGTCCCAAGCCATGGTGTGCTTTGAAGAACAAAATCGGCATATTAAACTAGCCCTGAAGTTGGACTTAGGGAGAGCGAAGAAACAAAGCACTCCCAGAATGATTTTGCATTGCCCTAATTAGTACTCCAGCAACCATATTCTATGTAGACTGAAGATGCCTTTTCCAAGTCAGCTCCATGTGAAACACATCATAATAATCTGAATGGGGCCCAATGGATCACTGAATCCACTGCCAGACACAGTGCTCTCTCTCTGTCCTGCCGTATGTCCTCATTTGTGATTTCCCCCCATTTATACACATCCCTTCTGCACATCAATTTTAAAATGCTTCTCCAGCAGAAAGGAGAAGGCATTCTCCTTCTCTGCCTGACTTTTGAATTGTAATATCTCCTTCTCCTAAACAGCATTGAAAAACATATTTGGCTGATAGATTTGCTAAAGATGCATAGCCAGGCAAAGATTTGTTCGGTACTGAAGAATGATCCTTTAAAAAGCATTCCCCCTAACTCCACCCTCTTTGCAGTCAAACGCAGCAAAGGAAACCCTTGCTGAACAGCTTCCAGTAAAAACTGTACTCCGTTATTACTGCAGGGCTGGTATCTGGTTTTATCATTGCTCTGTGGTTTCTGAAACAGTGTGAATCAGTTCTTTGGGAACCTAAAACATTTTGTTCATTACCTCACCCACTCATTCTTGCATTTTCACTCAACATCTCTGTCTGTCTGTCTGTCTGTCTGTCTGTCTGTCTGTCTGTCTGTCTACCGTATTTTTCGCTCTATAGGATGCTCCTGACCATAAGACGCACCAAGTTTTTAGAGGAGGAAAACAAGAAAAAAATATTCTGAATCAAATGGGCACATAATCACAGGCACATTCCCCATGGGCTGCACATCTGACAGACTTACTGCACACACATATTTGCTCTATAATTTTTATTTATTTATTTATTTATTTGGAAATTTATAGGCCGCCCCTTGCCACAAGCCTCGGGGCGGCTCACAACAAAATACAAACAATTTCTGATACATTAAAATTTCCAAATATTAAAAATTACATACATTAAAAACTGGCCCATCTCCAGGTCTAAATTAAAACCATCCAAATATCAATAAATTAACATTTAAAATATTGTTTGAATAAAAAGGTCTTCGCCTGGCGCCGAAAAGCAAATAAAGACGGCGCCAGGCGAGCCTCTCTGGGGAGCGCATTCCATAAATGGGGCGCCACCGCAGAAAAAGCCCTCCTCCGGGTACTCACCCTCTGAATGTCTCTCACAGAGGGTTCCCGGAGGAGGGCATCAGCAGCAGAATGTAAGGGGCGGGAGGGTATATATGGTCGCAGGCGCTCCTTTAGGTAGCCGGGACCCAAGCCGTGAAGGGCTTTATAGGTAAGAACCAACACCTTGAATTGGGCCCGGACTTCAATGGGGAGCCAGTGAAGCTGACGGAGAACTGGGGTGATATGAGACCCACGCCCAGTCCCCGTCAGCACCCTGGCAGCTCTATTCTGCACCAATTGAAGTATCCGGACCGTCTTCAAGGGTAGCCCCACGTAGAGCGCATTACAGTAATCTAACCGGGAAGTCACCAACGCGTGAGTCACCGTCGCCAAGCAGTCGAATTCTATAAGACGCACAGACATTTCCCCTTACTTTTGAGAGGGAAAAAAGTGAGTCTTATAGAGCAAAAAATACGGTATTTTTATGTGCATGCTTGCATGTGTGCACATACATACACACACTCAATCACACTATAACTAAAAAAAATATGCCTGAGTGGGGCATAGTAAAGAGGGGGAACAAGGACTCAAAACGCAAAAGAGCATGGCTGGCTACTTGGGGTGAAGACCTGACTAAATATCTTGCTTTTTGCTTACACTGAAAACAACACAGCCTTGATACTTGCCAGCCGTTAATTGGCAGGATACTGCAAGGAGAGGGAGCTGGAGCACTTACAGCTCAACTTCACATGAACTCTCAAAGGACTTCACGTCCATGCAAGACCACCAGTTATGCCTCATTCACAGACTCTGAGGACTGAGCAGACTGAGAGGGGAAGATATCCTGGCTCCAACTGTTTGAAGCTTTATATTCCAGTAACCAAACCCAGTGAACTAAAAGTACCAAAAGATGTAAGAGCTCTGTTGAGAGACAGCAAAGCCTGTGCAATGAAAAGGAGTCCAGAAGAGACAGAAACATAGAAACAGAGTGAGTCAGAAGGGGTCTCCTGGGTCATCTAGTCTGACCCCCGGCTCCAGCTGGCTCTGCTGATGACACGCCTACCCTGAAGCGTGTGAAGGGCATAGCTATTGCAGAAATGGGCCTTCAGGGCCACTCTTTCTCTAAACCTGGAGTCTGTATTAAGTCCAGAAAGTGCAAATGGAATAAATTCCTGATCAAAAGGAAAGTGAAATACATTTATCATATATTCCTTACTGAAAGCAAAATGGTATGCCATCTTTATACTGTGTCACCACATCAGTGGGTTGATTGATTCTTGCTCTCTGTTAGGCTTTTTGGAGATTAAACCCCTCTCTCCAAAGCTGGCCCTTCCCACTGTTGCTTCTCTGCAGCTGGTATCCAGAATATTTTCCTTGGAACAGGGCAGTCCTATATAGCTGGGATGCTGAACCTCTTTCAGGCCAAAGGGGAAATTCTTGTGGTCTTGTGGGCCCTATTAGAGAAGTGGGCAGGGTGGAACATACCAGAAACATCTGCATTTTTTATCTGAACACTCCTACCACCAATAATAAAGGCTTAGGATCAGCATTTCAGCTTTTTAGCCTGGGAATACCCTGCAGAGAAGCATCAAAACCACTGAACGATGGACAGATTGGGGCCAGGGGAAGGGGGCATAGCAGTCTGGGGAACCCTGGAGAACTAAATTGGAGCCCCAGGCAGGCCAGATTCTGTCCAAGGTGCAATCCATCTGCTATATAATCATCGGTCTATTGTGGCTAATGACTCCTGATAGACCAATCCTCCTCTAGGAGTGTGCCTAATTCACTTTTAAAGTCATTGAAGCCAGTGGTCATTACCACATCCTGTGGCAGTGAATTTATGCACTCATTATGCATAGCATGAAGTATCTCTCCAGAAACCATTGCCAGTCTACTTCATAGAGTTAGCCTGACGTTTTAGTATTGTGAGAGAGAGAGCAACCTTTCCTCTCAACCTTCTTCACACCATGAAACACGGTGTAGCCCTCTATCATGCCACCTTCCATGTCTTTCAAAGGTTATTCACAGCTTCTTGCATGCTGCCAACTGTGACTCTCTCATATAAAACCAACAAGGCCAACAGTGCTTTGGTTTTGGCAGATCTCCAAGAGACGGGCCAGTCAGACACTCGAACTCTACCTCAACCTGTGCAGCCCCCCTCTGCTGAAGAGATGCAGACTTGCACATCTGCAATAGGTCTGCAGGGGTTCGAAGTGGTTGCAAAATCTTTGAGGGTCCCCAGTATGTTCAGATAAACAAACCTGAATATCTAGTGTTCCTCTACACCAGTCCCTGGGCACATGTGGAGGACTATCTTACTAAAGCTTTTTTTTATATTAAAAGTTTTAAACTAACACTAATAAAAACATCAAATATCACATTGGATTCACTGGGTCAACCCCCCACTACATACACACACACACACACATTTTTTAAACATTCTAAAATCAAATTCAAATTACGCCAAGTCCCGTTTCTCCAGCCAATTATAGAAAGAGTCCCAAGTTCGATAGAAGTCAGTATCCTCTTTCTCCTTCAATGATAAAGTCAACCTATCAATTTCTGCGCAGTCCAAGATCTTTCTTACAATCAGTTCATCGGTGGGTAGCTCCTCATTTTTCCAATATTGAGCAAATGCGATCCTCGCCACTGTGATTAGGTGCATCATCAAGTACATTTCCTGTCTGTTGACGTCTTCCGGTATGATGCCTAACAAGAAAACTTCAGGTTTAAAAGCACAGGGTTTCTGTAATATTTCCTCCATCCATCTATGTATTTTAATCCAATACTTTTTCACATTATCACAAGTCCACCACATGTGATAGAAAGTACCTACTTTATGTTTACATTTCCGACATCTATTTGACATATTTGGAAACATCTTAGCTAATAGGCTTGGCGACAAATACCTTCTATAGAACATTTTATATAAATTTTCTTTATATGAAGTTGCTAATGTTACTTTGATGTTTCTTTCCCATAATTTTTGCCACTTTTCTAATTCAACATTAAATCCAAAGTTTTGTGCCCATATTATCATAGTTTCCTTAAGCTGTTCCCCTTCCATTTTCCTGTCAAGTAAAAAAATCATATAGCCTTTTAATAATTTTCTCATCTGTTTGAAACATCACTTGATCAAACTCTGTTAAGTCTTTCTAAAACCCCCATGTTTTACAATCTTTAGCATACCTCAATTGCATCTGTACCTTATACCACCAGGAAATATTAAGTCCCTGTTCTTGTATTTCTTGCTCCAGTTTCAAGCCACCATCCTTATCCAAGATATCGTCATATCTTATGATCTTTTCAAAGTTGAATATATCTTACTAAAGCTTTGAGTGCATCCTTCTGCAAGTGTGTGCTTGCTCATGTTTGGGGCCAGTCCTTGCCCTAAGGTCCCATCACAGTTGCCAGTCAGGACTTCATGTACTCTACATGCAGCTTTGCAAGGGTGCATGTACAGTTCAGCGAAATGTGCTTATAGAGCATTGTGATCACAGACTGTGATAAGGCAGGGTCCATGATCGCAGAATATCCATAAGTAGATTCTGTTGATCTCACTGACAGAGAGCCCTGCACACACTGGCCACAGTGCGCAATGGCCTGCCAGACAACCAGACAAGCAGGAACATAGGAAGTATGGCTTATGTTTACACTCACCTCCTTCTACACATATTCTTCCTGCATCTGAGTAGCTGGATGCTGGGATAGCATGCTGTGCAGTGTTAAAAGAATATTTGAAATTATTACTATCATTCTTATTTTAGGATGATGATGATGTTAGTTTGAGTGCAATACATGGTCCACTCATTTTGGGCAGACTAGGCAATCATATGAGTGTGATGTGGTGGTGAGATTGTTGGACTGGAGACCTGGGATGTAGTCCCCACATGAAGCTCCCTGGGCGGTTTTGGGTCAGCCAGTCACCACCTCACAGCATTCTTGTGAAGATGAAATTGATTTCTGTAGCCTGCGTTTGGTTTCCTCTCATATGAGGAAAAGAACAAGTGGAGTGTAAATACAGTGTATTCTACAGATAAGAAGGAACTCTGTCCACATACGTTGCTGATTTGGGGCTTCCTATGGGTATCTGGTTGGACACTGTGGAACAATTATTCTTATGTTCTTTACCTGGTGTTATGGGAAAGAGGTGGAGGGTCTATGTTTTCCTGGAAGCCACACAGTTGTTATAGCATTTGTTTCCATCAAGCACACTTGCAACCAAATTGGTGGTTCCTGAATAGTGGAGATAAAGCAGCCATTAGCATACAAGAGCAGGCGTCCAGTTGTCTTTCAGAGTTTGGGAACAGGAGAAGATAAGCAAAGCCTCAGAGGACTGTAGTCATCATGCCAATTCAACATCTTGGCTTTGCAGTTCAAAATGACAATTTGGGTTATAATTAGTGCCAGCTCCATGGCTCATGGTGCTAATTGATGGCATCTGTGAGACTGCCTAATGACTCCAGTTCCAAACTAGAGGCCAGTGGGTAAATACAGGGCTGTTTGTCGTTATAGGGCTCCCGCTGTGATTTCTACCCTAGGATTGGAGGCGAACAAGGCAGCAAGATTCTTGGCACTCTCCTTCACATGAATCAAAAAGACAAATGTATTCTAGGATATTTGAACATCAGATTGGAGTAAATAATGAGTTGTTTTCTCTTTGTTCAGAGCTATCTGTCATAAAGGCAGCATATTCCAGAAACAGCTATTGAATGGGCCTGTGGGTTTAGGTGTGTGTGCGTGTATGTGTTTTGCAAGGAGAAGCATGGCAAGGAACTTGTATTTATCTTCCAAGTTCATGATGGCCTTGTTTGCAGGGTATTTTATACTCTTCGGAAGGTGGTGCTCTTTGATATGTACCTAGTGGCACCTTGATTCCTGCCCTTTCATTCTCAGGAAACAAAATACAAAAATGTTGCCCAGAGCTTTAGAAAGGATGGGCAAGTTTGTGTGTTTTAAAAGAGAGAGAGAGACAGACAGAAATGATGTAAACCTTCATTGTATTTGTTAGCATACACGAACAATTAGTAAAAAGCAGATTCCTGAGATTAAATTACAGCTTTGCCAATTACCATGATGGGACATGAATTGGGAACAGCCTTGCCAGGTAGGCCAGGAAGAGGAAGAAGAATTTTACTGCTTCCTGTTCCTCCACATTTGTTCTTTTAAGCTAGACAGGGCTCTGAACCCACCAAGTCAATTTACTGTACTGTAATTCAGATGGGTGGCTGTGAGCCTTGTAGGTCCAGCATATCCATGCTTCTCTTCCTTGCTCCTCTTTCTGTTTCTACTGGGCTATGTTCTATTGGTCCAACCCTTTCTTTAGTCACTGTTGTAAGAGCAGCCACTGCAGGGCTTTCCACAGGGGTAGTGGAGATCCATGATCTGATTTTCTCCTGAGTTTGTAGCTCCTGAAGTCTGGTTTTGATGAGATGAGGGAAGGAGCAAAAAAATCCGCAGTAGCCTATGGCCTTCAGGTTGTCCTTCTAGGAACAATAGGATCACTCTCGAAAGATATTGCGATAGATTGTAAGGTTAATGTAAGGAAGAGAATAACTTGTGAATTCCTAGCTTTGTGGGCTAAATGCCTTTGTAAAAAGGATACACCTTAGGAATGTTCAGTCCATCTTTTGGAATTTTGCTAGTCATAATGAAACTCATTTAAGCATTCCTCTAAACTTTGTATTCATGCAGCCTCAAAAAATTTAAAAAAGAGAAGGTTTCTAAGTTCACCCCACATTACCACAGTATGAAGTGAAGTACAGAAATTATGTCCTGTTCCTCAGCTTAAAGAGAAGAATAGATAAAGACATGCTATGTAGGAGAAAATATTTAGCTTTATCTTGAGTTTATCAATGTCATAGTTTGTGAAATCCCTAAATATAGCTTGAAAAGGATTTGACCTTTACATGAACAATTAAGGGGAAGGGAGAACAGAGGAAAAAGAGCAAATTGATTTTTGATCAGCTGCTTCCAACTCCTTCCAAATCCCTTGAGCTCATACTGCTTCATCATGCAGGCACTTAATGGTCTAACCTTGAGTGTTACTGTGCAAAATGAGGGTCCAGAGGACAATGACTATGATATTGCAATAACTTATGCCATTGTGTAAATCTGTGCCTACACATGGAGAAAGGAGAAATGTACCTTTTTGAAACACAATTGAAAAATCTAATGTTAAAAGCTAATGCTATCATAAACAATACAACACATTTTCTTCTGCTTATTCCAGAAAGAGAAGGTTCCCCCTATTCCACAAAAAAACCAACTTCTGTGAATTGTATATGCCCTGTAACTTAAGATCCTTGACTAGGTAGTAGCAAACCAGCTTGAACTGTTTGGTGAGACTGATTATGATTTTTGTTTATTAGATCTATTTCCTTTTTTTAAAGAACTCAAACTGGCTTGCATCATTCTCCTCCTGTGCTCTCAATCTTATTCCCTGTGAAGTGGATTGAATCTGTGACTGGCCCAAAGTCCAGATCATGTGAGTCCCAGTCTCATGCTCTTAACCACTACACCATACTGACTCTCAGTGCCTTGACTCACAATGGACACAAGATGTGTCCACCTTCTCCCTGCACACCTATGGACTCAGACTTAATTGCTGGATACTGGGGGTGCTGTACCATGGAAAATGTCATCTCTAGCAACATAGCCAGAACAGATTTGAATAAAGAGTTGCCAAAAGACAAAAATAGGAACAGTGATTTATCAGGGACAGCAACAAGCAAATGGGCCTGGCCATGATAAATCGGGACAGTTGGAGAGTTTGTGCATTCAGCTGTTTTGAAAAGTTTAGAACATCTGTCTTCCCACTCAAGTTTGCAAACGTTTTTTCTCCCATCACTTATGTCCAGCTACTGCCAGCTTACCTGTGAGTAAGACAACAACCCTAAGGATTTCTTTGGGGTCCTTTCTCTGAATGCCCACACAGGCTGGTCATGACTGAAAGGGGATGGCCTTTGCTGTGGTGTTCCCCTAGCTGTGGAGCACCTTCTTCAAAGAGGTTTCCCTACTACTATCCATGTGTGTCAACCTGAAAATTTTCTATTTGCCTGGGATTTTAATAACCAGTGAGTCTGACATCAGTACTTCTCCTGAAGGGTATGAGGCATGGGCCTGCCTTATTTTCTATTGCATTACATTTTATATGCCACCTTTCCTCCTCTTGCAATGAACCTAAGGCAACTAACTGGATTCTCCTCTCCATTTTATCCTCACAACCTCCACCCTGTACGGTAGGTTAAGCAAAGAGGTTGTGACTGGTCCAAAGTCACTTAGTGAGCTGCCTGAGCACCTCGGGACTTGATCCCACATTTGCTGAGTCCCAGTTGGACCCTTAACCACACTGCCTCTCTACATGCTTAAAGATTTCTAACCTATCTTTTGGTCAGAGTCCTGAAGCAGTAAATAAATTGTTATTGTTTCTTGCTTATGCCATGTTTTGTATTTTACTGATTTGTAATTACTGGTTTTATTGCATTTTAATGGCGCTTTGTGGCTCGGCTGTGTGGGCCTTTGTTGCTGTTCTTTTAAATTGCCTCAAACATTCTTTTGAAATCAAAATGTTGGATGCAAATGCTTTAAATAAATAAAACCAGTTTCTGGGAACAGCTGGATTTCAAAAAGAGCTTCACCAGGCTGAACAGGATGTAGTACAAAGAAAGCTCTTTGAAGGGCGTGCTCCAATCAGACCCTCACCTATTCAGACAGTCAAGGCATATCTTCTAGCTTGGTGGTATGGAATGGATAGTATTGGATTGATGGTTTCAGCATTGCAACTTGCAGGAATATCTGGATTGCTACCAGTGTTTTAGCATGGTGATTCCAAATAAAATGTTGCATCCAGGAAACTGACACAAGACCATAAAGCCAACAGATTAAATGCAACAATTGAAAGGAACCAGAACGTAGGGCTGCAAAAGACTGGGAAAGAGAAATCAAAGAGAAAAATGAAATGCATAAAGGTTCTAGGCAGGTCTTACTGTGTCATGGCCCGTCCTCATTCCCACCCATTCTCTTGTGAAAATGCAACAGACCAACATGAATTACACTGAGATCCTTCTGAAAAAAGGCAGGGTACTAAACAAATAGATAAAATTAGAAGTATCTTAACTGGATTTTGGTTGATAGCCAACTACCATAACTTGACTACAAAAGCAGGAAACTGGAATATATACATTTATTTAACTTTGGTGGTTCAATCTACACAGCAGGCATCAATTCAGTATGTATCCTCATGAGCAATTTCGAGTTACTCACATGCCAATGTGAAATGTTGCGCACACATGACATTTTTTAAATCTGCTTTTAAGTCTTATTCAGGCACTAGTTAGCATACAATAACTGCCTTTCAAAAGCTAAATTAAATATTTGTGACACTTTAAATGTTGCAATATCTCACCCTTCTTTTTATTTGCTCTTTTATTTCATTTCTGTGGCTCTTTTGTGATGTTGATAAGTGTGAAAGATGATCGTTTAATTGGTAGATGTTGTTAAGGGAAAATGATGATTAACACATCAAACATGTTATGTTTTTTGGCATGAAAGAGAATTAGAATGATGGGGAGGTGATCTTGTTTGGCTTCTTCTCATAAATCATTGAAATCCACCTTTGATCAGTTTCCCAAACAATGAAAGGCAAAGTAAAGATCACCTTTCTATTGCATGCCTGACATGTGCAGAGATTTTATGACTTAGGAGAATCGCTCAAACAAATCTGAGGAGCCCAAGGAACAGTTTGTTCCTAGTGAATGTTGAGAAACAAAAGGGGACTGAGCTGGTTAGCTCTGAGGGCATTTATGCGGCTGCTTCAATCACTGCAATTAATCCATTTCCCCACCACAACTGCACACTATGTAGAAATTGTAACCATTTTTGCAAGGGAGAACAAACATTTAGGAGTGGCTGGATACGTCCCTTTATGGACCACAAGATATCAGGTTGGTGTGCTCACATTCACATGGGCTAATTTGCTGTCCAGCAGAAGCACCAGCTTTCCTGCTTCTTTCAGGAGTGGAGCCGACTGCAGCCAGGAGTCAGAGTAGATGGCCCGGGAGCCCCTTCTGACCCAGTTTTTATGTTTCAGGAACCAGACTTCAGTGTAAGTAGGTTTGCCTGGACCAGAAGGCTTCATGCAGAGTTGAAGCCATTGCAGCTAAGGTTCTGGGTGGATGACGTACCTGCCACTTCAGCCTTCAGGGCTTCATCTGCCCTGTGAGTTCCTCTCCTGCACCTAGTTGCCACTGGAGCATCACTTCTCCAATGGGTGTCTCAGCTAAGGAATCCCTGGAATGTTTCTCTGACTATTTGTGTCTGATCTGTGACTACTAATGACAGTAGCCATTAGTGATGGCTTTCAGTGGCAGGGCTTGTGCAGCCAAGGAGCTGGAACCCACAAGCGAATGCAAAGACTCCACTGGCTTGACCAGGACTGCAGATTGGAGGTTTTGCATCCCAATTCAGGATAACATTTGCAGTAGAGGAGTGGTGGCCAGTACCAAATCCTGGGAAATCCTGCACTTTCTACAAGTGTTTGCCATTGTCCTTTTCAGGCCCAAGAGTCAGAAGAAAGAGTCACAGGCTTTTCACTCTCCCTGGAAGGCATTTTGTTGATAGAGCCAGAGGGAGAAGGCAAGCGAATGGGCAGCAGTGATGGTGAACAGGTAAAGGAATTTCAACGCAGGGTGGGAGAGGAAAGGAGGGTGCACTGAGGGTATCCCACTACACAATGGCTAACTCATATCTAGAAATGGTACTACAAAGCATGTCTTTAAGAGGTTCTCAGACTACCTGCATTTGGAGGTAGTAATCCATAGCAATCAGAGTCTGCTAGACTGCTTCCAGGGGATGAGCAGGAAGTCACAAACAAGGAATTCCACAATCAAGGATTTTTTCAGCTGCTCAGGATGAGTGAAGAGTTGCCACTGCACTCCTCCTCTGCCTGATGGATGAAATCACAAATTAAATCACCTGTAAAAGAGTGCATGTACATGCACTCTTCAATCACTCCCTCTCAGTAACAGTAATCTTGAAGAACTACATATGGACACATTTCCCTGAAATTCTCAAAAGCCCATGGAGAGAGGCAGAGAAAACAACTACCTCTTTTACAGGGAGGCGAAGACGTTGCAAAAGGGCAGGCAGGGTTTTGGCTCAGTACTATTCCAATCTGTAGAAGATATGCCCCAACTGTAGCAAGAAAAAAGTGAGAAGATCCCCTGAGGATGGGCAATTTTTTCTTACGTGTCTATTTTGAAAAAGTGTAAGTGGCCCCATGGAAGACACATTTTCTCAACAATCATTATATAACATAAGTAACATAATAGCTTGCAGAATGCATTAAGTGGACCTCCAATTATACTATCAAAAGTAGTGACTCTTCTATCAAATGTTTGAGGAAATGTTGTCTTAAGAATCTTATTAACAATTAATTAAAGGGACCTGTCAAAAATGGATCTTATTAAATCAAAGCACATGCCAAAATTAGCTTTACTAGAGATCTTAATAACGTTGAAAAGCAAGGCCATAATAAGAATGATGGATTGGATATGGCTGTCATTCAACTCATCTTTTGGAAAGTTGCCTCAGAATCCTATGTGTTTTTCTTGCTATTCCTCATTCCATGCTCATTCACCCTGGAAACACAAGATTTGGCAGGAAGGAGAAAAGGAGGTGTTCAGGATGATGTGATTGCTAGCGACTTGGCTTTCAGATGTGTTAAGTACCAGAAACACAGAAAAGTCAAAGAAAGGGGACAATTCTTTGATATGCAGTGCCTCTGACAGTCTATCCCCAGGTGAACATGGCATCTTTAGATCCAACTTTAAAATGAGTTTTCTCTGTTGGCCTTTATGTGTTTTCCTGAAGTTGGTATGAAAGAAGGATGTATGAGCTGCATGCTATTTCTTTAACTAATCTTCACAACACTATCCATTTTTTAAGAGAAGGAAAATCTAGGATAAAAGCCACTGAGCACCCCTGTATTCTGCTTTGGAACATAGAGGCAGAACAATGGAAGTTTCTTTCAAAGAGAGAGAAAACTTTTAGGAAATTGCGAGACAAATTTTGTCACTGTACTTGCTCCACTGGTGTCCTGGGGCTAGACACTGCTCTGCCTCCTGAAGCACTGCAAAATGGGGACTAACCTGCCAACCCAGTGGATGCTCTTGCCACTTCTAGTGGCGGCTCAGCCCTCCCAAAAACCCTTATGGAAAAGGAAAACAAAAGAAGCTCTGGGACTACCAACTGTGAGCCCTACCCAGGGAATACCGTTGGAGAATTTATCTTCCCCTTGCAGAAACCTGAAGAATTTGACCCTCCAACTTTTCTGTCCACATGTGAATCATTTTGAGATGCCATCTGTGACCAACCCAGTTAAGGATTATTTTCCAAGCTATGTCAAGACAAGCAGGGGAGATCTTAGCACATTTGCTAAGATGAAGAGGATATTATTGGCCAAGAGTAGTTGTTTCTGCCCTGCCACTCACCTGGCATAAGCAGGTTTCTACTTCCCACCCACCAACTCATTCACCCAATGAAAGCCCCCCGCAAACCCCTTTCCACCTGCACATTTGCTTTCTTTTTGTTCTGCCAGCAATGAGTTAGAAAGAGAAAGGAAGGTGTGGGATGGTGATGGGGTGGCAGCACTAAAGTACATGCCTGGGAAGACCCTTGGCTGGAGGGTGTGTGGGGAGCTGATAGCTCACTGGTTGGTGACTGACAAGGGTAGAAGCCATCTCCCTGGACTGCTCTCTCTTCAGCCTTGGGAGAGCTTGCCCTCACTGCCAGTGGATGCATCGTAGAGGTCTGGAAGGTAGCCAACAACTCCACCAAGGAGTCCTTTCTTCAAATAGTTGCTCACTGGATGTCCTCCCATCAGCTGTCAGGTCCTAGCATACCCACAGCAGACTTCATTTCTTCCACACCATATGACACTCAAAACAATTATCCACATGCTTCTCCTTGTCCCAGTTTAGAAGATGGAACTCAAAAAGTGGTGAATTTATGGCCACATGTTTGCATGTGGTCCTTTATTTTCTTTCTGAAAAATTGAAAAGCAGACATCACTAAAGCAATCTCAAGCAAGACACACTAAAACAATTTTGCCAAAAGCAGGGACTTAGCTTCTGTCACATTTATTTTTGAAACTTCTTCCTTGAAGCATTTAAAATGGAATGGATAAGATTACAAAATATTC
Source organism: Varanus salvator macromaculatus (assembly GCA_023646645.1). Taxonomy (NCBI): domain Eukaryota; kingdom Metazoa; phylum Chordata; class Lepidosauria; order Squamata; family Varanidae; genus Varanus; species Varanus salvator. The sequence goes on along the minus strand of JAIXND010000674.1, from coordinate 15,518,796 downwards.
GCAGACTCCAGCTGTTTCCCTGTTTGTTTCCAAAGGGAGTGAGTATAAATAGTAACAGAATAACAAGGATTACAGTCTGGGTTTTATTATTTTGATTGCTGCATCCTATATGTAGGCCTGAGCACACATGCAACAACACAGACTAAGAGTCAAGTATGAGAGGGGGAAGGCAATGAAAGCTAAGAGCCAGATGGTCCAGGTGGGACTGGGTAGTTAGCTGAGCTGATCATGTATGGTACAGTTGGCGAGGGGAACAAGATTACCAGCAGATTTCCACTGGGATTCCATTTCATAGACATGGATCCAAAATGAACCTTACAGAGCATGTTCACTCACTCTGTTCACTTCACTCACTCTTAATGCTGGTAGGTTGGTTTTAACAGAGAATCTGAAAACAGGAAGGGAAACCCCTTCTTAATCCAGCAGCAATATCACCAACTGAATTAAATAAGTGAGGAAATGCCTAGGCTCAATTTCAAAGGGGATTGGCATTTCTTCCCAGTTTTATCATTTTTATAGGCCAGTTTTAGGACACACAATGTTGCCACAAAGCCAATATTGGGTTGGATGGATTCTGATTAGTTCAAGCATCTAACCATTATGTGGATGCAAATTAACAATATGGGACATTTAGGGTGCAATTCTAAATTGCTAGGTAAGCAATGATGGGAGAAGTAGGACTTTTTTCCTGTCTAAATAGACATAGGGCTGCACCCTTACTCATTAAAGTTTTTCCTCTTCTCTAATTATTGCCTACAGTTATGAATTAGGTCATAATCTGTCAGAAATGTCTCCAGTGAAATTCTCATTGCAGGGAATATGACTCAAAAAAGAACATTCCCATCCCGCCCCCATAAAGCTGACCTGCTTCAATAGGATTTCATGCATAATGTTCCTGGTTGACCATATATCCTTATTTGACATTCCTTAGAAAAAACATAATTGCACTTATGGACTCAATGGAAGCAAAAACAATTTCCTTCTTTTATTGCAGTAAAATAATTAAAATGGTGTGAAATATGTCAAAGACATTTCACACCTGTTTTTTACACTGTCATTTTCCCCAGGTGTTGTTTAAGATGACACTTTCTTTGTAGCACTTCAGTATTTAATCAATTAGTTAGTATTGTTTCCTTAATCTATGTGGATTTCAGCAGAAGTAGTCTTATTACTATCTAGGAGCTGCTGGAGAAAGGAAGGCTTATTTTTGAATTTTTGAATAGAATTGCACCCCAATTGATTAAAACACTTCAGATTAATTTAAACAAATATGCAGTCAGATTGAAGGATGCTCTTGTCCTTATAATGATAATACACTCATTGTCAAAAGCCTGGGAAGAAAAGGAAAACAAACCTTTAAAAAATCTTTCTTTTTTAGGTTGTTTTTGAAAACAAACATTAAATTTCTGTTCACTAGGCTACTGAAATCCCAAGATCTTAACTAGCAGTTTTAGGTTAAGTGCATCAACATAGTTTGACTGCAATTCAATATATCTACTTCTGCAAGTACAGAACCCTTCAGCTGGTTCATTTAGAAATGAATGTTTACATCCTCCACAGTTTTCTGTATATTGAGTTCAAAGTAACACCTGAAAAGTGTTTTGAAGAAGAATCTTGGTAATATCAGTATACCTGTGATACAGGTCTTCTGCGGATCATATCTCTCCAGTATTCTGTTCCATCTCTCAGAGAACACTGTGCACCTCTGAACTAAGCAAACCTCATAACATCTGTGCAAAACTGGGGTCAAATACAGATTTATTTTTAAATGCTTCTCCATTTGGGGTACTTTTTCAGAGGACTCAAGAAGGGAAGAGTCAGCACTGCTTCAATCCAGAGCACCTGGTCCTCATCAGGGCCATTCACATTTACACAAGAGTAAAGGCACATTGATCACATTTAATTACATGATGAGTGATGAGAAGAACATTTAGTTTGGCCTATCTGTCTGCACAGAATACATATAAAAGAGAGAGAAAGATGGACCTTGCTTAACAGCACATATATCAAATACTCAGAGTATGTCAACTTATCCAATACCTTAAAGACATTCCTGTAAGTAATTTTATATGCTATTCTTTACAGTAGATGTATAGATTATCCAAAATAGCTTTCCTCCAGCTGGCACACTCTGGAAGTTTTAGACTTAAGTTACCATCACTCCAGCCACCATGAACACTTATCGAGAATATTGGGCATTATGGTCCCAGATATCTGGAAAGCAAGAGGCTGCAGGAGGCTAATTTGAGTGAAGGATGTCCCAAACCTGCTTTTTTTAGTATTAGATCTATACCTTACTTTTTTCTTACAAACTCAAAGTGGCTTACACTATTTCCCTCCTCCACACAACAGCAGCTCTGTGAGACACAGTGGTCCGAGAATCTGTGGCAGGCCCAAAGTCATCCAATTAGTTCCATGGGCAAGCAGGGACTAGAACCCAGATCCATGCTTTTAACCACTATACCATGGTGGTTCTTTAATCCTGTGGCTATTCTACTGGTTTCATCTCGAAGCTAATGTGGCAAGACAACATCCGCTTGCTAGGAGCTTGTACAGATCCCTTTTATTTCATACCAGAGAAATTGTCAGCTTCTTTTTTGCTATATCCATAATCATAAGAAATTATGTCTATCTGTAAGAACCATAGGGTTAAGACTATGGAGCCATGCCATTGTTTTCAAAAGAATAAATTATAATGTCTCTGAATTTGAAACCAATAATACCATCTTCAGTCACTACAAGTGAGATTTCTATGACAATTCTCATGGCTTTGCAATAAAGGGAAGTGCCCAATTTTTTTTCCTATTCACAAATGATGGGCACATCCAATTTTCAATCCCAAATTGATTTCTTGAGGACATTTTCACAATTTCCTAAATTTGCCTTCTCATTTGAAAGTGTGTACTTACAAAAATATTCAAATATACCATTGCCTTTAGCAATGGGGGTATGTGTGTGTTTATTTTTTTTCCCACCAATCAAAACATTGAAAAAAAAAACAATCAAAAGGCTCTCTCACAGAGACCAACAAAGCTTTATGGAAGAATTCAGGGAGCTTCAAGTTGAAGCCAGGGGAACTAGTCCAAGGGGCAGAGTTGTCCAAATGCCCCCTTCCTTGCCAGGGGTCAGACCTTTTCATGGTAATGAAGCAGTAAGGGGCTATAGCAATGCACCATTGCAGGATCTGTGCCTACAGGTGCCAGCGCTGAGATTGCCCAGGCTTAACATGTCTACTCGGTCTTAGCATAACTTTGCTTGTCTCAGCATTATTCCAAGCTATGCAAAATCAGGTCCATTTGTGTGTATTTTTATATTGGAAGTATCTTCAGTCCACAGAGTCCTTATTGATCTGCCACATTTTGCTGCTGTGTTGTATTAATGAGATAACCACTACTTTAAATGGTTGGTTCTGAGCTTTAGTTGCCCTAGAAAATACATGTGGTGAAGAATGGGGCAGAAATACATCTAAGTGAGCAAACAATTCTATCTATGGTCTCCAGCAAAGCTTCCTAGGAACCATAGGATGCCCAGAAAATCTATTCAGAGAAAGCACTCTTCTCTTAGAAAGTAGAATCAGAGGTTACCTGTCATAACTGGTGTGTGGAGAATTGCCAGAACTGACTTTTGAAGGTTAGAAAATTGGCCTCAGAGAGACAGAAAAGGGGACCTTATTCCAATAGGTAGGTAGGGAAAGGAGGAGACTAGAAAGGCTTGGAGCCTCCTCCAGCACTTTTCCTCTCCTTCCAAGGGACCCTCACTAGATGGGCTGATACACCTTTTGGGAGACTGGGGTAGGATATTGTAGAACAGAGAAACTTCCACTGCTGCTCCCACCCTGCAAGCTTCATCCCAAGATGGCACAAATTACTGGAACCCTCTAGGTTTGAGGCCTTCTGAGCCATTTATAGGACTGTGTTCTCCATACCAGACAGATTTACCAGACAGATTTATTGTGTGTCAAGGATGAACCTGAGCACTCCACACATCTCATCATTGAATAGATTATAAATTATTTTTCTTCTTTTTTCTTCCCCCTCCTTTCCTTCTTGACCTCATCAATGTAGATTCTATATTGTGACTTTCCACTGAATCCTTTCCAGTGTATTGAGAGCAACATTTCATAAGCAAACCCTTGCCACAATCTGTAAACACAACAAACAATTTTAGGTTCAAACAGTCACTGAAATTTCCAAGTTGGTTCATATGAAGTCATCAGAGTATTCAGGACTTCTGCCTAATATGATAGTTTCCTACATCTCAGTATGATCTAAGGTTAGCATACAGTCTTATGCATACATAAAGAGAAAGACAATACGATTGCACCACTATGCCAGAAGCTGTAGGACTTTTTTCTCTCCACATGTATAGGGTTGCACAATCATTATAAGTTCATAAGGAAAGAAGTTCAGTTAAAGAAAACTTGTATACAGCCATCATGGATAGGTGCAATGTTCTTGCTATATCACTAAAATAATGTGTCTTTTCCACAGTTGAATGCATTTGGCAGTTGCTTGTTGACATTGCTGGAATCATGTAACTTTCTTCCCCCTCTGCAGTCACAGCGCCGAGTTACATTTCACCTGCCTGATGGCTCACAGGAAAGCTGCAGTGACAGTGGGCTAGGAGACCACGAGCCCAGCAGCACCACAAGTACTTCACATCCTTTACCCCTTGGTTTCCCACAAGAGGAATACTATGAACAGACATCACCCAACAGTCGGACAGAGGGAGATGGCAATTCGGATCCAGAGTCCAGTAAGTGTATTACATCTGGTCATATTTTCAGTGGAACCTCCATTAGTCCAAAGTGTGCATCCAATGTGCCAGGGAAGCCAGGCAGGGAGAAGTGATCCCTGAAGCAAAGGCAAGAGCAAAGGTGAACCTTCTCTTTCTTCTGAAGTGTGTTCTGGCAATTGTAAGGTTTGTGTTTCTTTTGTCTGTACTTTCTGAGCTTTATTTTGACACTTGGGATGACCACAAATGGAGACTTTTCAATAGGTTACCTTTGGCATGTCATAGGCCTGCTCTTAGAAGGGACAAATCAGATTACCAAATTGAGCCATTGAGAATACGAATCAACAGAATGGTGACATCTGTTCTTTTAACTGTAGTAGAAAGAAGATGGTAATTGGCAAACGTTGAGCAACAGCTGTCTTTAAGCACCTTTGTTTTCATTTCAGTTTATATTTTGCACTGTAGAGAATATTAAGCCAGGCTTTCCATTTTGTCTTGGTCACTGAAGAGCGTAAAAATGTCAGCTAAACTGATATTGGCTTCAAACCACATTGAAGAAAAATAATAATAATGAAATTACTTCAAACCTAAGCAGTACTTCTAAACAGTATTGTTGCTATTTCTGTGGATGTTTGGTTTGGTCTTAGATTTTGTCTAGATCGATGTACAATTTCAGAAATTTGTTTTGGAATTTATTCCATCAAGGCAGTTCTTAAGTCCTAGACTGAAAAATAAGTACATGCTAATGGTACTGTTTACCTGAAGCGTAGCCTCACACACCTGAGATGCCTTGCTTGCCACACAACAGCGAAGCTAAAACACTTAGTGCTTGAAGCAGTTTCATGGCAACTCCTTTGAAGGTGCTATCAGGTAAAAGAAAAAGTTATTTTTGGCTCATGTCAGAAATCCAGCTTGGATCAGTTGCTGGTTTTTTGAAGCCTTGTGTTCTTTTACATTTGGAATGAGAAGGGGTGAGGAGATTGCATTTGAAACATCAGCCATGCCAATTTTAAATTAATGATATGCACTCTGACAAGCGAATGTTGTTGACACACCTTACTTCTTCAGGGCTGATCAGCGAATAGATGTCTCTTTGGGTGTGGGAAGCTTACAAGCAGTTTAGACTCGCCTATTTTTCTTAGATGACTAATTATCTGACAGCTCCAGTTGAAGCCTGATGCCTAGAATAATTAGTGTTCTGTGGTGTGAACTAATGTGGTTTCAACTGCAACAGCAGTGCTTTGACATAGGTAATGTATACCATGTTCTGTAACTTTGGCAGTTTTCAGAGAACAATTGTATCTGGAATCCTTTAAGATGATATCAATTTTCACAGTGCTACTCTTCAACAGAAAACTTACAATATGAGGATTCACGATAAATGAACCCTGGCAGATCAATATTTACCAATACAATAGAGCAAATATTTGCCATAAAAGCAAGAAACAGAAACCTTGAGCTAATTTGTTGATGCATTTTGGCATCTGCATGCCTGAATAGAAAGTGACAGATGTTATATATTATAGATGTAGACCAGTCTTCCACTCCAGATGTTCTGGATGATCGATGGTCAGGGAGCATAACCAATATTCAGGAAGGCTGGTCATTTAGGCTGAAATAACTGGAAGGCACCAGTTGGGGCAGGCTGATCTAAAACATCTCCTCTGGGAAAACCTAGTGACACCTGTGTCAGTGAGACTGTTTATACATCTGTATTCTGCAGGTTATAGGAGCCATCCATGTTTCTGTACCTTGTCCTCATTGTAGATCCTATAAAAATCAGAATAAAAGCTGAGACATGAATGGATAATAATAGATGTATAGCAACTTGACAAAATAAAAGTTTATTCATGTATTTTTAAAAGAAATCAGGAAAGAATTCTTCTGTGTTTTGAATTATACTGCATAGATGTGGATTCTGTATCAATGTTGTGAATGGGTTGGATCCAGATTTATGCTTGGTCAATTGTGCTGAAGGAAGTGGAGTTCCTTGCCCCGTTTTCCTTGTACCCCCAATCCCCTGAAAATGCTGAACAGAGTTGGGACACTGTGTTGAATTGAGTGAACTGTGGTATGCAGAGGAAGAGTTCTCCAGTAGTCAAAAGGAGGGAACTTCTTCAAATGGAAACTTTCTTCCCATGAAGTTTCCTTCCTTTCATGGAAGGCAGTAATTGGATTTCACCCCAGACCTTTGAATTGTACTACCATTGAACCCTCCCCAATGCCCAAGAAATTTGCTCTGTAAATACATATTTTGAATTGGGCGTCTGTTTGGGAATATTATAATCAGGCTTGTGACTATGCAGGATGGAGGAAGGTCAAATCAAGTGATGGGAAAGAGATTAAAGCAATTTTATAATGAACTCTGCTCAAGATTTTGTCTGTTCAGTCAGGAAATTTACCTGGGTTTGTGGTTTGAAGATTAGGAATGTCAGTGTGCTCTTGTTTCCAAGATTTAGGAGCTTCTCTGAATACAGCCTGGTATTGAGGACTGTGTGACTCCCAGAGCTTTTTAGATCTGGCATTCTGTGCTTTTGCTTAGCTTTCTTCAACCACTGCTTAGTGTGATGTGCAAGGCCTGTATCTCTGAAACAAAACGTTATCCCTTTCCAAACATGCCTATGTTGACATGATCCAGTGCTTATCAAATATGGAAAAATGATTCAGACTTAGAGTTTGAAGTCACTTCTGTTTCCATACATGTGCCCTGACCTTGCAACATTACTGTGTAGGGAGGCAGTTAATACTTGTAGGAAATAAAAGAACAAGTTTTCCATGTCATTATGCAATATAGTACAGTGGGCAAGGCCACTGGATTGGTCTTGATGCTTAGCACAGCTTTTTGTAACAGCTGAATAAAGAATGTTAATCATGTCCTTTGTATCTCATTCAATACTTTCTTTTCCTTGTAAATATTCTTTCCAAACTGTGCTCCCCTGCCTCTTGACTAAGGACCGAACTAGACACTGTTAATAATGTGAATTACTTTAAAGAAAGAACAAATGCCCAGTGTATAGGGTGGGTAAACAGGATTGGAACAGTGATGTGCGAATTGTGAGTGGGGAGGTTCATGGTGTGATGGTGAGTGGACCACAGTCGGTGCAAAACTTTATCCACCCATATTATGGACCTAATCTAACTACTCCACCTCATCCATGCACACATGCACATGCATTTGAATAGATATACAACATAGTTTCAGACACTGCTAAGGCAATTCAGGTTTTACCCAGTTTGAATCTCCCGGAAAAAACTGGAGTGCTATCTGTGCTCAAAGTCCATACATTTCCAAGTCTGAAGTCTGAGACAGAGACCAAAATATGTCTTCCACAGCCTGCATGAATTTGAGGAATTCACATTAAAAAATGTGTAGTGATAAAAATGTTTACAGGTACTTTCAAATCAATGGGGAAGGATGGATACATTCTCACAATGCATACATTTTGAACAAAATATATACAATGATAAGTACAGATTGCCATGTGAAAGCCAAAACCAAAACCAAAGATCAGATGACATTATGGACATAAACAGAACATGCTTTGAAGTAGAAAGAACTCAAGTTTGTTTTTCACACACACCATTGAGCATGCTAGGGTTAAATATGTGAATAATGCAATGTCTAGCTTTAACAGAACTCTGTCCCTCTCCCTCTCCTTCTGTGTGTGTGTTACAAAACTGAGATAGAAACCTTTTGAGAAACCCAGGAGCTGCATAGTATTTAATGATAATAAAGCACTATATTCAGAACCAAGAGCCAGATATTGCCACTGGGGAATATAAAGGTGATAGATCTCTCAGCTATGTTTTGCCTTTGTGTATTCTCTCAGGGTGTGTAGCATGCGTGTGTATGCCTGAGTCATTAGGTGTACTGGTTTTCCCCATCTTCAAAGTAATACTCCAATAATTAATTTTCAGAGAGCTGGAGTAATTAATCTTACTGAGACAAGACTGTGTGATTGATCTTCTACCTTTAATCTAATTAGCCTGTCCATAGGTGGAAGAATGTAGTAGCTGAACACTTTAAGGCTCAGAGAAAAATTCAGCCTTTTTTTGATGGCCTGCTGAGACCATTTCCATACTTCATCTCCAAGGTAGTCATTAGCTGGTTGTTTGGGTAAAAAGGTAAAGGAAACGATGCAGATAAAAATAATAACACAACCACTACTAAGGAATGGTTGAACATTCCCATTTCAAATGAGTGGATCCTTTTGTTTATCTTTAACTATGTATCATTATATCTTGATAACATGCCATAAGAAAGTAAGAAGAGCCCAGCTGGATCAAACCAAGGGTTCATCTAGTACAATGTTCTGTTCACCCAGTTGCTGACCAGCTGGCCATGAGATTCCTGAGGCAGGACAGGTTGAAACAGCAGTTAGGATACAGTAGCGTACCACCTCTAGCACCAAATAGCAAGTAGGTAGCAGGACTACCAGCTGCCATTGGCAACTTAGTCCTCGATGAATTTCTCTAATCCCTTTAAAGCCATCCAGATTGGTAGAATTTACTGCATCCCATGGATGTGAGTTCCATAGTTTAACTATGTGCTGTTGGAAGTACTTCTTTTTTTCTGTCCTGAATCTCTCACCAGTCCGCTTCATCAGATGACCCAAGAGTCTAGAATTATGGGAGAGGGGAAAAAAATTCTTACTATCCACTTTCTCCATATTGTGCATAATCCTCTACACTTGTATCATGTCTCTCCTTACTCACAATTTTTCTGAGCAAAACATCTCATATAATATTTTATCATAATAAAAAAGGTAAAGGTTAGGGTTTCCCCATGCCCCAGTTGTGTCTGACTCTAGGGGGTGGTGCTCATCTTGTTTCTTAGCTGAGGGAGCCAGTGTTTATCTGCAGACAGTCTCCATAGTTGTGTGGCCGGCATGACTAAATGCTGAGAGGCATGGAACGCAGTTACTTTCCCACTTAAGTGGTACCTATTTATTTACTTGCATTTACATGCTTTGGAAGTGCTAGGTTGGCAGGAGCTGGGACAAAGCATTGGGTGATCACCCCATTGTATGGATTTGAACTGCCGACCTTTCGATCAAGAAGCCCAACGGCTCAGTGGTTTACACCACTGTGCCATCTGCATCCCGTATCATAATAACCAGTGGCTAAAGTCAACGCTGCAAATGATTATGTACCCAACTTTCTATCACAGGGCAAGAATCAAATAACATTGTTGTGATGTTCGGAAGTGAAGACTGCCACTGAGATGGCTAGGTCACTATCTGAGATTGCTTTCCATTGCTGCCCAAAAGCATTTTACCTCCAGGCTTACAGACAAAAGTCTGCTTTTCCCCTCAGGACTTCACTCCCTTCCTAAGAACACAAGCAGAATCCTGATGATTCAGACCAAAGGCCTATCTACTCCATGATCTTGCTTTGCTCAGTGACTGACCTGAGGGTGGGAAGCACACCCACGGAAAATGATGGTGATAACACCTTCTTACAGTGTTATCAAGGAACTGACATCCATATTTAATATGGACTCCTGTGTTGCTTCCTCATGAAACTTTCATGTAGCCACCATCACTACTGTTAAACCTATCATCCCTGCAGCAGCCCCAATCAAGCCATCGTCACATCTCAATTCCTGAACAGAACCAATGCATAAATCACCAATGGACACCATGTGTTGTTGTTTTTATTCTTGTTGCCACTGCTGTTCTTTGTCTTCAACTGTTCAGGATTTATTTTCCCTCCATCATTTCTATGAGATAACCCTGAATGTTGTATTATGTGATACCATTTCTGTTCTGGTTATGTACACAAAATTACACTTCTTGCAGTTGTCAACATGAGATTTATTCTGTTGGGCATACCCAGTGCATGTAATGTTGGAAGATGGCATGCAACCGCCGGCCACACACCCCATGTCAGAATAGCCATTAGTCATCAAACATCACGTTTAAAGCTAGCCGTTACTTTCCCTGTTCCCTCCAAGCAGATCAAGAGAAAGACTTTCTAGTTAAAAGGATTTATTATGGAAATGCTGACTGGCTAGGCAGACTTTATCATATAAATGAAGAATTTTGCAGAAATAAATAACAAAAGAAACAAGGAAAACAAGGAAAATAGAATTCTAGCCATTAGGGAAAGGTGGCTTAATGATAAAAAGCTGATTCCAACTGTTCCTTTCCAAAATTTAACAAGCAACCCACACTTTGAAAGTAGATTCTCCTGCTCAGTGGCCAATTGCTTGGACCCTCTGATGCTTCTCAACTGGCTAGCCCTCTTAAGGTGACACTGTGCCCTGGGAGTAATTATGCTAAGCTTTCCTCTTTTATATTAGCAAGATCACACCACTGTCCTAGAACATTTGAAAATTTTCTGACTCTTGGCTTATGTCTGAGTCCAGTGACCTTGGTATTTCAGCTACAGATTCTAACAGCTACCTGAGTCAGAACCTCTTTCTACAAGCTTTGTAGGCTCCATTGTGGGAAGAGAGGTTCCAATCCCACAGTGAAGCAGTTCTATACACATACTATTTATCTATGTGATGACGAGTACTGAAGCAATCTGGGTTTCTTATTACATAGGAACTCAAGCACACCTTCCCATTATGGTAACATTAAGAACATAGTAGCAGTGTTCTGTTCTGTTCTCACAGTGGCCAGCCAGCTTCCTGTAGGAAACCCACAAGTAGGACAGGGGTGCAGCAGCACCCTCCCACCCATGTTCCACAGCAACTGGTGTACATGGTGTACAACTGGTACAACTGGTGTACAACTGGTATATGGCATCTGATAGCATATAGCCATTAGGACTAGTAGCTGTCAATAGCCCTATAGGTCATGGATTTCTCTAATACTCTGTTACAGCCATCCAGTTTGATATTTGCTATACTGGTCACTAGCTAAGTCATTCTAGCATAGGTGTTCATGAAAGCTTTTGCCAAGAAAAACATGCTTATCTTTAAGATGCCACAAGATTCTTTATTAGTTTCAACATCAACATTGTCATCATTGTCATCATTTCAGTGGTTTAGAAATGCCCCTCAATATATTCCATGTTAAATAAGATGGGGGCATTCTTTAATGTATAAATCTTGAAGGTGTTGATAGAGTTCCATTTATGTTGGCAGATGCGAAGATGAGTTTATCTTGGGGATCTGAAATCCAGTATGGATTACAGAGAGATTTTGTAAGAGAGGGCAGTCTGTTCTGAGTGGAGCAACTTCTTGTCAATTTTGTTTGAAAATGACAAGTGCAGAGAACCTGGAGTTCTCAGCCAATAGAGAGCCAATGTCACAAGGTCTGGAATGTCACTGGACATGAATAACGGTCCTCAGTGGCAGAGAACACGTAGTCCTTCTCTTCAAAACGAGCCTTTCTTTGCTTCTCTCCCTTTTTTCTTTTTAGTAGGCCACCCACACCATAAAATAAAGTTCACATGACATTTATATTTTTATTATTTATGAGCCAATGAGGCAATTCTTTTTATGACCTTCTCCTTTTATTCTCCCTGCCTCCCTGCCTTTCAGCCTATTTTATCTTAAATTCTTCTTTCTTCCTTATCTTTTGAGAATAAGAAAATAGTGTCGCTTTAGGACTAGTTTCTTTTCTGCCCTCTCTACTTTTCTGAAGAATTGATAATCAGAATGGCAGTTGCGAACACCTCATAAGATTTCCCCCCCTCTGGCAGTGCCTTCAACCCCCCTAACCCCTTCGTCCCAAAAGGGGGCAGAGGATGGAAATTGTGAGGCATTTGGGAATGCATGTTATATTCATGAAAAGGGTTTGTGGACATTTACAGATTTGGGAAAGAAATTATTTTAAATTTAAAAAAATGTGGGAGAAAGTGGAATAGACATCCAAATACAGGCAGAGGGCACTGAGTGCTTTGCATTTTTAAAGTCCAGCTTTAAATTCCCATGTATTCAGCCATGTCTATGATGCTGAAATTATTCTAATATGTACGTATGTACATATGTATTTTCTTACTGGCTGGCAGAACATGGCTCTCTTCCTCCTGGAAATTGTTATGTCTATTCAATTTGGCCTGTGGAGCTGTGTGAGAACTTCACTTAATTATAGTTTTGACTTTAAAGGTGGCAAACTTAGTCAACTGATGATGTTATCTATCATTTTTGTGATAATCAATTCTTAATAAATTTTGCACCAGACTGAACATTTCCTTTAACCAGTCCTTTCTATGATGTAATATAGATGTAAATAGGAAAATGTCTGTAGACTATACTACAGAGTATGCTACTCTGAGGTCCTTAGAGGAAGAGATGGGTGTAAGGTTTATATCACAAAATCCATAATGACTTGGAAATTGCACATTTATGAGCAATACAAATTAATCACCCATAGGACTACCTCTTGAAACACAACTGGCTAGCATGCCTTCCTTAGAGAACTTGGAAGCAACAGTAAAAAGCAAGCCTACTTACATTTAGAAGTGAGGTCAGAATTGAAGACCCTGAAGATGAAATGAAATAAGGAAGCCCCTCCCTTTGGCTGCTTGTATTATGTATTCATCTGCAAACCATATTCTGCTTGAGTTGAATTTCAAGGCTCCCTGACTCTGACCTATACTCCACTCTAAACAAACAGAGATATTAATCAGCTGACAGCAGGGACTGCAAAGAAAGATGCGAATTTCAGTACAAAGGGGGAAAATAGTCTACCCTTGTATTAACTGTCAGTCCAGTGTTCTGATCCCCTAGAGAACTGGCCCTGGTTGAAATGGGGCTTAGAGATTACTGCAGTGTTCCTGCTTGTTGCATTAAGCCAACCCTGGTGGTTGCAAAATATGGCTGTAAACTAATAGACCTAGTACCATGAAGGAATAATCATGGTATTCTACAGAGACATAGAAACATAGAAACATAGAAACAGAGCGAGTCAGGAGGGGCCTCCTGGGCCATCTAGTCTAACCTCCGGCACCAGCCGGCTCCGCTCATGACATGCCCACCATGTGCATGTCCAGCCTATCTTTGAACACTCTCACCGATGGGGCCTCAACGACCTCCCGTGGAAGCCCATTCCACGCCCTCGGGGTCCTAACTGTCAGGAAGTGCTTCCTGGCATCCAAATTGAACCTTGGCTCCCTGAGCTTTGCTCCATTGGAGCGCATCCTGCTTTCCTCTGCAGGGGAGAACAGGCCTCTCCCCATCTCCATGTGACACCCCCTCACATACCTGTATGTTGCCAACATATCCCCTCTGAGTCTCCTCTTCTCCAAGCTGAAGATACCCAGTTCCCTCAGTCTTGCCTCATACGGCATCCCCTGCAAACCAGCCACCATCCTTGTGGCCCTACGCTGCACTGACTCCAACCTGGCTATATCCTTTCTGTAATGAGGAGCCCAAAACTGAACACAATACTCCAGTTGCGGGCGCACCAGAGTCATGTAGAGTGGTAGTAATACCTCTCTTGATCTAGAAGCCACACTTCTGGCTATGCAACCAAGCGTGGCATTCGCCCTCTTGACCACCGTATCACACTGCTGACTCATGTTTAGCCTGTGGTCAACCAGTACCCCGAGGTCCCTTTCACAAGTGCTGCTCTCCAGCCACTTGTCACCTAACCTGTACTTATGGCAGCTATTCTTATGCCCCAAGTGCAAGACCTTGCACTTATCCACATTGAACGCCACCCTGTTGTCTCCTGCCCACTTCCATAGTCTGTCCAGATCCTTTTGGATCTGGTGTATCTGCTCCTCAGTTGTGGCCACTGCTCCAGTTTTAGTGTCGTCTGTGAATTTGATCAGCAGACTGTTCACCCCTTCTTCCATGTCGTTAATGAAAAGATTAAACAGGATCGGCCCCAGGACAGAGCCCTGGGGGACCCCGCTTGTCACTGGCTGCCATCCCGACGATTCCCCGCTAATGGTTACCTTCTGCTTTCGGTCAGTCAACCATGCCCTAATCCACCGGACAGTGCTTTGGTCTATCCCAAAACTCCTCAGTTTCTCCACCAGGATATCATGGGGCACTTTGTCAAAGGCCTTGCTGAAATCCAGGTATACCACATCCACTTCATCCCCTCCATCTAGCCATCTTGAAACCTTGTCATAGAATTCCACAAGGTTTGCCTGGCAGGACCTGTTTCTGCGGAAGCCATGTTGTGTGGCTGTCAGCCTCCCTTCCCTATCTAGCATCACTAGATCTCTCTCTATTATGAGCCTTTCCATTGTTTTTCCTACAATGGACGTAAGGCTAATCGGTCTATAATTCCCCATGTCCTTCCTACTACCCTTTTTGAAAATTGGGACCACCGATGCCACCCTCCAGTCCTCTGGAACTTCACCTGTTCTCCACGAGGCCTCAAAAATGGAGGCCAGCGGGCGTGAGAGAACCCCTGCCAACTCCCTAAGTACTCTCGGGTGTAACCCGTCAGGGCCTGGTGCCTTTGTAATGTCCAATGCCCTGAGGAGCCCCTCGACTTCAAGGGGGATGACTCTAATCTCTGCCCCTAAGTCCCCAGCCTCATCCAATCTCCTATACGGATATCCCCCGTCCTGCTTTGGGGAGAACACAGAGGCAAAATAGTCATTTAGCATCTGTGCCTGTTCCCTCATGTCAGTCACTGGATCTCCTTCCTCCTTATTTAGTGGTCCCACCACTTGTCTCCCCTTTCTTTTCCTAGTTAAATGCTGGAAGAAGCCCTTTTTGTTGCTCTTGATATTCTTGGCAAGTCTCAGCTCATAATCAGCCTTAGCCTTGCGAAGAATCCTTCTGCAACGGGCCTCCTCCTCCTGGTATACCCTTTTGTCTATTTCCCCCAGTACCCATTTCCTATGGAGGCTCCTCTTTCGTCTAATCCCCCTAACCACCTCCTTTCACATCCATGGCGGCACTCTCCTCCGCCTCCCCACCTTACTGACTAGAGGTATTGTCAGGGCATGCGCCTGCAAAACCTCCCTTTTGAGTGCCATCCACCCCTCCTCAACTTGCTTACCTTCCAGTAACCTATCCCAGGAGACTTTCCCCAGCCTGGCCTTCAGTTGGCCAAAGTTGGCCCTCTTGAAGTCCCAGCTTCTAGTGCTCGCCCTGCTGCACGGCCCCAGTCCCCTGATCTCAAAGCAAAGGATGGAGTGATCACTTGCATCCAGAGCTCCCCTAATCTGTACTTCATCTATCAGCTCCTCCCTGTTGGTCAAGACCAAGTCCAGGATGTTTCCCCCCCTCATCGCCTCTCGGACCCTCTGTGTGAAAAACCCACCCTCTAGAGCTTCTAGGAAGCGATGTGACCTGGCTGTCACCGCCGAGTGAGTCTCCCAAGTAATATCCGGGAGATTGAAATCCCCCATAATTACTGTGTCTCTCCCCCGAGATATCCTTAGAATCTGGCCTGTCAGGACATCATCCAGGGTCTCAAGTCGACCTGGAGGGCGATAACATACCCCCACTGTCAGGTCTCTTTCTCTGTCAAAACCCCTAAGTTTCACCCAGACTGCCTCTACCGAATCCCCATCTGTGCTGCACTCTATCTCACTGCATCCTATCCCTTCCCTGACATATAAAGCCACACCCCCACCTCTCTTTCCCTTCCTGTCCTTTCTAAAAAGGTGATACCCTTCTATGTTCACATCCCAGACTTGCCTTTCATCCCACCAAGTTTCTGTGATTCCCACCAGATCGTAGCCACCTATTCCCAGGAGAGCTTCAAGCTCTTCCTGCTTATTACCCATGCTCCTAGCATTGGTGTACATGCACCTCAACTCCTTCCCACTGCTTCCTTTCCTTGGAGTGCCCAGCATCCTCCTTCCTCCCATCCTCCCTGGTACCTGGCCGCTCTCTGTAGAAGTCCTGTCAGTCCCTGCAGTATCTCTAAAGCCCTGCTCCCAGAGCCCCGATCCTCCCCGCACACTTGTCCAGTGCAGACACGTTACTGGGGGGCCTGAACCCACCCCCCACTGGCTCAGTTTAAAGTCTTCTGGATGAAGCTCGCTAGAGCATCTCCAAAGGACCTTTTCCCCATCCTCGTGAGGTGTAACCCATCCCTTGCCAGAAGTCCATTGGCAAGAAAACAAGTGCCGTGGTCGAGGAACCCGAAGCGTTCCTTCTGGCACCACACCCTAAGCCAGTCGTTCACCTTCTTCTTGAAGACCTTCTTCTTCAGAAAGTCTCTCCCTCTCCCCCCCTCCACACACACACACATTCTTGGGGTATGTGTGTGTGCTTGCAGAGAGACAGCAACAGCAATAGAGTTTATATCCCACCATTTTTCCCTAATTCTCTTCTCCATTTTATCCTCCCAACAGTCTTTTGAAGTAGGTTAGGCTGGCAAGTCATTATTGCCCCGAAGTTACTCCATGAATTTCATGGCCAAATGTGGATTAGAACTTGGGTCTTCTGAGTCCCAGTCCATAACTTTAACCACCACACCACTCTGGGTTTCAGACCATTCAGGCATTCCTGAATAACAAATGAAAACCAGAGGAAATGAAAAAGAACTTCTGTCCTTGATACAAAGGTTTGCTCCCCTCCCCTCCCCTCCCCCTCTTTAAGATATGGGCTCAAAAGTGAGAAGAAAGATGGTTCTTATGAAATTCAGCCACTAAGCATGGTACTTTGGTGTCAGAGGGTAGGGAGTTGGCAGAGCGCCTCATACCTGGGACTTGCTGTTCATCTCCCCTCCTTGCCTACTGGAACATCCCAAAAAACCTGTTATGACCACAGAGATGCAGGCAGTGTAATTATTTTCTAGGCACATGTGAGATAGGCCAAAGGGAGACCAAGCATGGGCACTCAGCTAAGTGAAGCGATGAAGCAATTTTTAGCTAGATATCCAAGCCACCCTGTGCCTGTTGGGTGCTGTGAAGTGGCAGTAGGATTTAGGATTTCTCTGCCAGTGGACAGACAATATATGTATAAGTGAAGGATGGAGAATGTTCCTGACTGACACATGACTGAAAAAAGTTTCTGTTTAAAATTCTGTTCACAGCTCTTCCAGCAAAATGCCCAGGAAGATGATCATGACAGTGATAAAAGATAATGTAACAATTAATAATAGCATTAACAATAAAACAGAGATGAATCATGGTTGTTTTATAAGTGACATGCGCTGCTATCCCAGTGTAATCACATGTGCCCAATCCCTTGCACACTCCATTTTATTTAGCTTCGCTTCTTGGATGATGGTGTAACTCTGTGTTAAATCACAAAGTACTTTTCAGACTATCATAAGTTTCAAGAGCAATTTGCCATGCTGTAAGTTGACTGGCTGATACTGGAGAAACCCAGAGCACTGTTGTCCATGAGGAATTTCTCTCAGTGCAGATAGTGGATGGACAATGGATCTGGAAATAACTAGGTAAATTATGCCATTAAAAATACTGGTTGAAATTACAGCTATTGAGAGGGAAGCTGGAAAAAAGTATCCCTTGTCAGTGGTTTTGAGACATAAATTGCCAGTTCACAATCAGAAATGTCCCTCTTCTGTTCTTCTCACATGTCAGCTTTAAGTGTGAGAAATTGCCACATGAGACACTGTCCTTTTAGGAGCCATAACAATTCAGAACTGGAAAAAAAAATCTCCCTTTCCTTTAGTGGACAGTATGCACTGCACCAAAGGCTCTTTCCTTTCCCCTTTATATGAACATAGTTCAGTCCATTGGCTCTTCAACTACTACCTGCCCAGATAGAGAGTCCCAAGGAAAGGTCTTCTTCATCACTTACTACTTGAGAGTCTCTAGCAAAGGTATTTTCCATCACATCTTAAGATATTCCTTATTAAACATGACAACAATTAAACCCAGAACCTTCCAAATGTGAAATGTGTGAAATTTGGTTGCCCAGCATGGTTGACTGGGATTCAGATGCATACATACGTCTTTAAAAGTAGGTGACGCCAGATCTCTTCCTCCTCCTCTCCTCCCCTCCCCTTTTTCATTAATGCTTCCTGACTTTAAATTATGGCTGGAATTTGCTTCTAATGGTTGTACGGGTAGAAACAAAAGCTCTTCTATTTACTTGCACAGAGCAATGGCAAATGAAATGTACTGTTGAATAGTTAAACATCAGCATGTTCCCTGTTAGGATTGGAAAAGATTGAGGTAAACAACAGCATGCTTACAACAATTGCTTGAGATGAATCACAGGAAGGAATGGATAAAGGAAATTGAATTTTTATTTTTATTATTTTTTAAAAGAAAGATCGGTGGATGCTTCTAGTGTTATGCCTGCCACTTAGCAGCAAATATAGTGAGAGCTGTCGATGGGGGGTGGGGGTCTGGGAATAAACAGGGAGATGTAATAGATAATTAAGGGTGAAAGGCATGTGCTGGGAATAAATAAAAAGGACAAAAATAGCTTAGAGTAGAAACTTTGGAAAAAAGAAACAGAGGTTAGAGGCGCAAAGGTATATGTTACCTAAGTTGATGTGAAGATAAACTGCATCAGGAACTCTGCTTTGGAAAAACCACAGGCAAGAGGCAGCCATGGCACGCATGCTCTCTTGAAAGCACTCTCAGTTGTAGCTGAAACAATGGAATTATTTGCCCTCAGAAGTGCAGCAGAAGATGGCATAATGCCTCGATGTATAGGGTAAAGAGAACTCACCAAATATTAATTGGATTTTGCTCAATTTCTATCATTAACCAGTCTGTAAACATGCAAAGATACTTAATGTTGAACTGGCACATGTGTGTGGCAGGGGAGGGAGGATCACAATACAAAGGTGTGGCGGGCGAAGGGCCAGGCAGTGCCATCTGCCAGAAGGATGCCGCCTCCCAGGGAATGTGCAGGGCCTGTATTATATGACCCATGGAGCCAAACAGGAGTGTGTCTTGAAGGACTTTGCCCAGACTTCAATACTTTCCAGTGAATACTTCTTGCTAATGATATTTTGGATTTCTTAGGTTTGGTTTTGATTCTGAATTTAATGATAAAAAACAAATGAAAAATAAGATTTTTTTCAAGAAGAATCCTCTGTCCACTAGCGCTGGGATGATTCAGAGTCCCAGTTGTTAC
Source organism: Varanus salvator macromaculatus (assembly GCA_023646645.1). Classification (NCBI taxonomy): domain Eukaryota; kingdom Metazoa; phylum Chordata; class Lepidosauria; order Squamata; family Varanidae; genus Varanus; species Varanus salvator. Next base: position 15,499,124 of record JAIXND010000674.1, on the reverse strand, counting down.
ATGCATCATTAATGCATCATTAATGTTTGACTTTGGTGATTTTATTTCATATTTCTGCTTCTGTTTTTGACTTTCGCTAGCTTCCCTCAACCCCTTCTCTGCTGAGTTTGCTTTCTTTCAGTGTGGCAGCTTCACTGTTGTCCTTTTTGCTTCTAGGGAATAATCTGGCTTGATCTGATCCAGGACCCACTTGTTCATCTTTCTACAGTCAAAACATCCAATACCGTGTTTTGAATGCATGGATTTTCTTCCTTTCAGCTTCCTTTGCTGTCCAGTTTTCACATCTATACATAATGCTGCATAATAGTGTGGATGATCTTGGCCTAGTTTCCAGTAAAATATCCAATCTTTTCTAGGCCCTTTATTGATTATATAAGTCTCAGTCTTTTAATATCTCCACTGGAATTAATGACTGGGTCAAGGTATGCAAAATGTAGTCAGATTCAAAAATTGCTGTTTTTCCAGTTGCACATGATTACAAAACCATGGATAGGTTTCAGGTTCTACAGGTTGGAATGTTGGCTATATTAGCATCTTGTCAAATTATTTTCAGTCCCAATCTTTTTTTTTTTCTGTTGCAACAATAACATTTCTTTATCCATCAATTAAAATAAAACAACCCATTTATCAAGTATTTGTTTCATTGTCCATTAGGGAATTCTTATTTCACTGCAATTTCTCATACAAATGGAGTGCAGTATGATCGTCTTCACCAGTCAATTTCAGTAGGGGATTCAGCTATTCCCAGCAAGGAGGAGACCCTGTTCTACCTGCTTGTCATATACGTGCCAAAGATGTGGAGCTTGCCAGGATACAAGAGGAAACAAGCTACTATGGAGACTAGAGCTGTGTCACACATTTGTCAGAGCCTCAGTTTCATCTCAGACACTGATTGGAGAATAGTCTGACTATGCTTCAGATGTATCAAAAGTTGTCTTTTTTGATGTGGGTACTGAACCTGAACCAAGACCCAGTAATTCAAGGATTTGTACTTCCTTTTTGCTATCATGAAATGAATGAAATGAACCTCAATGACTATACCCACCCCCCTCATAGCTGCATGATATCTGCAGGCATCATAGCATATCATGAACAATGCCTTCCTCAGCTCAGGGCAGGAAATGATGCATGGAATTTTGTGCCACATGCCTTTTCCCTTTAAAAAACAAAACAAAACATTTTTTTAAACTATTTCTTGGCAGAACTGGATGAAGTATGCTCTTTTAGTTGACTTTTAAGGGCTCTGAGCCTAATATGTTCCAGATGAATATTTTTATTGAAGGCTTTGTCATTTTAAGAGTCCCCTTCCAAATAAGTCACACATATCCCCTATGTTCCTATGTTCTGAAAATTACAGGCAGTTCCAAGGTGTCCCTGATTGCTTTTTATTCCACATTATTTTATCCATCATTAAGTAGACATTATCCAAAATTGCCTCCATGGTTTTGAAATCAGCAAATATGAGGCTCTTGAATTAAAATGTAATACAGAAAAAGTGGCATAGAAAGGTGTGATAGTGTTTTGTAATATTGGATGGTTGGGCTTATGGAGTAACTCTGGACTAGAAACATCTCTAGCTTTATCTAAGAAATATTAGAGGATATCGAATGGCTGGAGTTGAAGTTGTGAAGAAGACTGGATGAACATTTCAGCCAAACTCAAGGGAAAGCCAGCACTACAATTCATGTGGTTTAGGTGTGGTAGAGCAAGGTAGTGGTAGAAAACTGATTAGGATACAAGTTTGGAAGGGGATTTGGATTCAGGGAAGTACAAGAAGATTTTTTTCCAGCTTCCTTGAATGAGGTTCTGTAGGAAGATATGCTAGAAGCAATAAATGGGTCATAAGCAGAATTATCCCTTCCTCTTTTCCTTTTCAGCTTATTTAGATAAGACTCCAGAAGCACAATACTTTTATTAAAGTTTATTGGTTATAAAACAGTATCAATGAAGTTATGTTCTGTTTGAGGTGTTGGAGAAGCATCTGTCCATGTGAAGAATTGAATCAAAACTGAAATGTTCCCTCCCCATGTTTTTCAGAAAGGTCTTCCCTCCACCCTCAGTGTGGCTCTTGCTGCTTGAGGGCTGGAATATTGGATGCATGTTAAGTGGTCTGCTCACTTCCCCTGCCATCTCCTTAAAAGGTCATGGAACTCCCCCTCTGTCTCCTTCCCACCCAGCTCAGAAAAGTTTCCTTCCTTTTCCAAGGTGGACTGGTTCTCTACCTGAGAATTTTCACTTGGTAACCTTGAGAGAACTTCAGAGTCATCTGGCCCCACCACTCCACCCTTCTGCCTTCTCTTCTGAAATGGACAAATCTGAGTGAACTGCAATGTGTGAGTTGCTTTTTGCAAAATGAAGCAGCACCATGCAGCAAGCTCTCTGAAATCATCTGCTCTGTGAAGTTGACCCCTGAATTGAATTGTCTACAATATGCAGTTCCAACCAGTAGAATGCAAGTATTCAATTCACTGGGGACTTGCCCAGACCTATGCTGCTATAGACAAATGCCCTTGCCATCGAAACAGAAGCTGAGTAATGTGCTGTTAATTATTATATCAACTGGAGATGGACAGTAGTTGCAGCAGCTAGAAGCTGAAAAGGAAGATTTATGGAAAGGTTTCCACAGAATGTGGTTTCCCAAGGCTACAGAAAGAAGCTGGTTGCATTTCTTATAAAAGTAGGACTTAATGTGGAACATGGTTCTTTTGCTACATGGCACCTGGGACAAAGGATGGGCAGTCAGACTTTGATTGCTCCACTTAGGAAAATAGCATGTTACTGTGGATTCTGTAGGCCCAGTTCTTTGGATTTGTCTCTCTGTGTGTGCCCATGGACTGGTATTAGATTATATTATTTGGAACTTTTCACAAATGGCATTCTTTTAGTACGCTGTTGCATAAACACTGAATTAATTGCTCCCAGTGAGATCCCAAGCCTATGGAACAATCCATTACATTGCCTTACCTTAACTATTCTTGCAAAGAGATGTACTCATTAACCCTAGAGTTCAAGAGCCAGAATGAATCAAGAAGAAATTTTATTATACCGGTCAGCAAAATCATTGACAACCACAAGCAACAAGTTCATAAGGGTTTCAAAATGCTGAGATACTTATGAGCTGAGACTGGATCATGGTTAATTGCCAAAATATGAAACTAACAGGCTTCCTTCTTGTCCAAATGCTTTGTCATTCAGAAATTTCCACCAGAAAAGCACAAATATTTAATAATGTATCTGAGCACATTTGATTATACACAGTATCAGGGCATCATTATTCATTTATGCATCTTCATCCAGGTAAGCTGATGGGGTTTTGGCAAGGGACTCCATAATAACAGTCATATGGAACTTTATGTATACATTAGAAATTAATCAGATTCTACATATTAAAGCAAAATAGCCTAACCGTGCCCTTTCCAGGTGTCAGGAAACTGATGCACAGGGTATGCAAGTGCCAAGTCTTAAAAAACAAACTCCACCCCCAACACACACACCATCTATATATTGAACAACTCTTTAAAGATAAATCAATATTAGAACACAATCATCCATTATTGTGTGATTTTTATCATATTATTTTTAATTCTTCTATTGCCACATATTTTTAATTCTTCATGCTGATACTTGTTTAGCCTCTGTTGCTTTTAATTGATTATTTAATTATGTTGCTTTTAAAATGTCATGTATGTAGATTTTCAAAAATTGTTTCAAGTGTAGATTAAAGTGAGTTGCTGTAGAAAAACAAATGAACTTGAAAGAGAGAGAGAGAGAGGGAGAGAGAGAGAGAAGATGCGTGATGCTTTACAAAGCATGAGAAAAGAGGGCTCTTCCCTCTAGGGGTTTATATTCTCAATACATACAAAAGGGAGTCAGCGGGGAATGAGTGGAAAATGTTGGCAAGGGTAAACAGGAGAAGAATATACAATGATTCCAGTTACATATTTAGGCATATTCATACAAAGGAGTTGTTCCAAAGACTTAATGACAAATTATATTTTCCTACCAGTTTCTGCAACTGCAAATAATTAGTCTGAGTCAGGTACAAAAACTGATGGCGTAGTAAACTGTAGAGTATTCTTCTACGTTGTCTCATTTATCAGTCAGAACCCTGTTTCTGAACTCAGGGCACTTTGGAGTGTAGCTAGATGTAAAGGAAGAAGAAACCACCTAAGCAGAAGATTGTCCGATAGGCTAGGGATCATGCAGCCACTCTATGGATAATACTAGTGGTAAATTTCCATGCAGGTGCTCATCTTTATTCTCCCTGTATAGCATGTTACCTAACAGTGGTAAACAGGCTTGGCAAAAATACCACCTTGGCACTCCCTGAAACACAGAACAGTTTCTGCTATAGATCAGGCAAAGATCTCTCTGGTTCAGAGAACTGTTTAGGAGGACTATTCTAATACTTTGGAATCCTTTGTCCTCACCCTTCCACATAATTACTTGTATTTCCACTTGATTTTCATCACCATCTTTTCAGAGTTTGCTAGTAGATAGGAAAATGAATGCAAACAAAGTTAAGATCTTTTCAGTTGATGTAAAGCATTTTCTTAAAAATGAAAATCGAGCTAGTACAACTCTCACACAATGATAACACCATCTTTATTACACATTGACTGAGACTGAATCAGCACTGGCAGAAGCTGAGCTTCATTCAGTCCTGTAGTTATACAGAGGTTAACCTCAAGGTTAAAAATAAAAATGAATAAAAAACCTTTAAAAGAATTTCCATTGATCAAAAAAACATTAATTTATGAAAAAAGATGTTGCAAAGAAAATAGAAAACTGAGTTATGGCAGTGTAACTGGAAAGAAATCATTGCAAACTTCATTACCTGTGATGTGACTTCTTGGATTACAGCAGGGCGATTCAGGCCTTAATGTTATTGACTATTTTTCTTTGTGTAATTAATTCTGTTCATCTTTGGCAAGTCTTTAAGTGCAGATTTTTGCAGAGTCATAACATGAATTATTCAGTAGCTTAGTTTAATTTAACCAAAGAAAGTATGATTCTAGCCACATTACAGTGGAATAACATTTTAAAGAAAAGCAAATGCCTTTAAAAAATGTTCCAAGTCCTGAATGGGAAACATCTCTGTCTTCTATTTTTCTCATGGGGTGGGAGAAAGAGCAGAGCAGAGCAGAGCAGGAAACATGTATTTGGACAAAATAAAGGAATGTAATCACAAATAAATTTGGGGATGTGAATTTTTTTTTTCCTGAAAAAGTGCACCCTCTTGTGTTCACATTGAAATGAAAGTTTTGTACCCTTGTGGGCAGTTTATATTTCCCTAAACACTGTTTTGAAGTAGTTTCTTTTGGTAAATCTTTCTGTCTAACTGCAATAGTCTTACTATCATGTTACAGTGGAGAACATTGTAATTCTGTCCTTATCTCAGAATTTACCCCCCCCCAAATAAAAAATAAACCAACAAGCAAAAACTGCAGCTACCTACAAAAAATACCTGTATATCTGAGATTGTAAAAAATGTATTTTTTATTGATTGGATTATCACAAGGCAATAAATGTGGGAATTTATTTCCTAGAATTATATTTATACACATAATCTAATTGGCACTGGCACCATGCTTTGCGAACAGAATTGTATGTCTGGTGGATCTTCTAGCTAAAAAAGATAGAGGCAATTCAGAACTGCTCTCCATCTGTCTCTCTGTGTGTGTTTGTGTGTGTGTGTGTGTGTCTTCCCCCCACCCCCCTTTCCTTCTTTTTAATTCTCTTTTCCTCAGACACTGGTCCCATCTATTGGGCCTCTGACTGCTGATTAGAAGTGCTCTTAACAAAACAGAAATCAGCATGAAGTACTCCAGTTGCTTTTCAAAATGAAAGGGGGGGGGGGAGTTCTTGGTTCAGCATTCGGGTTCCCAATAGGCTTTTAATCAAGGTTATGGGAAAGTCCATAAACTTTCTGCTGAATATTTAACAAGCTGGAGGTCACCACAAGCACAGCACTACCAAGGACAAGTGAAATGAGATTGCAATCAGAAGAGTAGTGAAGACCTAGTGTTAAGCAGGTCTTTGTCTCCAAGATAATATCTGGCAACACAACTATCAAGCAGACACGTTTCTCCCATCCCTCTCCCCAGGTTTCTTTTGTGAGACTTAATTTTCCAAGCATAAGCTGCCAATAAAGCAAAAATTGATGAATAGCACTGGGTAGTTCGATTGATTTTAGTCACTGGCTTTTCTTCAAAATCGTGATTGAAATCCTGGCTTAACAATGCTGAGACAGCGTGGACTCTAACAACAGAGTGATATGCAAGGCTTTGTGTGCTGTATTTTTTCCACCACACAAGCATGCCTTTCCTTCCCCTGTGAGAGGGCGGCTTGCACTTACTGGAGTTCAGGGGAAAACCAAAGTATCAAAGTCAAATTGAATAAGAAATCTCTAGACTCTGAACAGTTTTGATACCAGATGTAGGTTTTGGATGGTACACTGAAATTGGCTTTCACTTCTTCAAAGAACTGAACATGCTTCCAGTTTAGGTTGTATGGATTTTGTTATACCTATCCTAATCCTGCTTCTTGAATTGTCAGGCATCTTTCATTCCATCAGCTGCTCACTGACATAATTGCATGTGTGTGTTTGAAGGGCTGTATGTGAATTTCACTCCACCTACATGTCTGTGCGTTGACACCAAAACATATTGCTGCTTATGTGAATTTGGGCAAATTTTCACCAAAAGTTACAAAGGAGGGGGTGTGGCCCACAACTTGAAAATCTGCATGTTAGAGCCATAGAAACACAGACTCATTTGAATTTGTTGCACATTTCTCCAGTGCTCCTAGATTCAGTTTCCACAATTATCTACTCATTTTAATACAATGGCTTGGTTTGTACACCACAAAAGGCATGGTGTATTTTTTGGTCATTGTGTCATTGGAACCCACTTGCAGTATTTAACTCTGGTACTTTTCATATCCAAAATACATGGAGAAATTTGTTTCCACGTTCCATCATGGATTCTTGTGATGTCTGGAACTGGGAATTCCATTTTTCCATTAGTGGTGAGGAAACAGCACAGTCCCATGGAAAGAACAGCAATGCAAGGGGCTTCTCTAAGCATCCAAGCTCTGTTACCACTGCTTTCTAGCAATGCATGTGTCATCACTCTCTTATTGGCTGAGTGGTGTGCTCATCAGCCTGTTTGCCTGCTGAAAGAAGGAGAAAATGGATGACTGTATAGAGTAGAAAGGGGAATCATGGCAAAAGTTATTTTATAATAATAATGATAATTATAGTACCACCCTTTGGAGTTGGGAGTGTGGAGGAAGCATGGAAGAGATGAAGGTACACTCAGGTTTGGGGTGGGGGCAGGAATGAACACATCAGCAAACCAGTCAGAATGAGGCTGAGTTTGATAGGAAACAATACAATGAAGAAGGAGAGTTTGCTAATGGGGACTACTGGAATGTGTGGAAAGAACAAAAGGACAAAGGGAGTGGCATGGAAATTGCACATACATGGAAATGTTGTGACCATCTGAGAGGGGGGGGGAGAGGAGGAGGAGGAGTAGTAGTCAGGGTTTTGTGTCATGACATGGGCAGTGTATCAGTGAAGCATTTGCTGTATGATTGGCAAGCTGTCAGAAGTCTTTGCACTGGCCAGGCTGGGCAACAGGAGTGATCTTCACACCTTGCATGGTCAACAGAGCAATACCTTTTGCTCTTGCTTTTCTATCTCCTCTAGCTACTGATCTCAAAAACCATGATCTGGGGAGACAGTTGGCATAAGGTTCAATTACAGCAGCTTTCTTCAACCTGGAGCATTCTAAATGTTTTAGAAAACATCCTGTTGCACTCCTACCCATTGAGTCTAACTGTTGCAGTATAAAGCACCTAGAAGGGATCAGGTAGAAGAAAGCTAACTTAGAGCAATCCTCATGCTGTGGTGGTTTGGTTTGCTTTTGTCCGTATGAATATTGTCCTACCACAATGGATCTTGGCATTGAAAAATGCATGATCAGCTTAGTCTCTTGGGTCAGGAATGCCTTTCCTCCCAGGCTCTGGACCTAGCGAGCACAAGTGATGCTATTGGTCGATGCTGATGCTAGTCTATCTTGGCCTGTGCCTGATAAATTTCAATTATTTTGCTGCCTGAAAGAATGGAATCATTCTCGCATGTATCTCTCTTCTCTTGGATTCTGTTACAGGAACCTCCACATGGTCCCTACCAGGAATGTCCTTCCCAGCATTCTTACCTGCTGCAAAGCAATTACTGCTTTATTCTTTGCTGTAGTTTTGCTTCCCCAGCACAAGCAATCTGCTCTAGGAAACCTCTCTCCAGCAAGCAGGCAGAGCTGGAGTGTGGAGAGAGCAGTGTCCCTGAGCTATATGCACCCCCATCCAAATGCACTAACTAGCCAAAGGCAATGTTAGATGGAGGGCATACAAGCTGTATCTGCATAGTCTGTGATTCCTCTCTGCAGAATTGGAAAACACCATGGTGAAAAGCATGGAAGGAGTCATGTAGCCACTGGATCTGTCATGTTTAGGAGCAGAGCTCTCAGGTAACATGTTAGAAGACAGGAGTCCAGTGGGAGTGAAGTGGTTCCTTCAGGAACGAAGGGAAAAAAACATGTTCAAACTGTACTCATGCTTCTATTTTTGCAACACCATCTTGCCTGAGAAATCTGCTTACAGTTTCATCTAGTGTGGTTTTAAGAATGTATGCATCTATTGCTCTCAAATACAGGGCAATTGCTATTCTGTGGATTCAGTGGATTCCCATGTTACATTGTGCATAATAGGTGTACTTTTCGTATATTCTTAGTAATTTAGAGCAGACATATACATTAGTTTCATAGTCATAAAGACCCTGCAGGACCAAAGCCACATCTACTTCCACACCTTGTTTTCCACAATGGCTGATAAGATGCTTCTGTGAAGCAGGACATGAAGGCACAAGCCTTCCTCCATTACTATTCTCTGTAACTGGAATGCAGATATTCACTGATTCTTAAGATGCTTTCAGCTGCCATTGTTTCAAAGCAGAGCAATGCAGAGATGTCTGGTGTGAGTAAGAACTCGTGGTTCAAGCCAGTGGTTAATACTGATACACAGTGATAAGAACGGACTCATCTAACAAGGTCTTTCTCCAAGAAATGGTGCATTCTCAAAGCATTTTAATATTCATGGACAAAATGGATTACAGAGCAATCTTAAGTCCTTCAGTCAATGAGCCCAGATGGCTTTTGCTGGAACAGAAGGTCCTTTCTGCTATCAGGGAGGCTGCATCTACTCTGGAGGCCTGAGTTATGCTAACAGAAAACTCCACTGCCTGCAGTAGTACATGCTGCAGATACAACCTGGAGCAGAGCAGGATTAGGATGGGAGAAGCCTGGAACCCACTTGAACCTAAGCCTCTTCAGTTCTGGATTGTCATCTTCGCAGCTAACCTAGAAGTGTCATCCTCCTTCCCCTGTTAAAACCAAGTGAGGGAAAGAAAAAATAAGTACTGTGCAAGATTATTTTTTTTAACAAAAAGTTATTTACCCTTCATAACTGCACCCACCCACACACACACTTTGCCCTGACACAAGGAAGCCAGCAGGCTTTTCAAAAGGATGGTGCATCCAACATTGTACTCCCACAACAGTAACTACTTTATTACTACTTTTAAAATCCTTACCCATAAAGCGCCCCTGCAATTCTTCAAGTATGCTATTTTTTCCCTTTTTGCTATTTAAATGTGAAATGAAGAACCTTTTAAGAAATTGTATTGGGATCAGTTAGGCTAGTCTGTAGTTAGAAACAAAGGATAATATGAACCAATTAAATGGTCATGAAGTTCCATTCTAGCCAGCCTGCCTGCTGAGCAGATTTTAAGGTCACTGATTTAAAAGCTCCTTGGATGATAGACAAGCCATCCCAGTCAATTTAAAATGAAAAGCAGGAGTGTGTTATTCATAATCACTTAAAGCTTCCACTGGAGGCGATTATAGGCTATTTAACCAGCCATATAGAAGCAAAATATAAGCAGAGCCTTACGGCGTGGGTATAGATCTTGTGATTATTTTCAGTAACTAATAGCCAAACCAAAGAGATGTGGTGGAATTGGATGATGCAGAATGCATTTTCCCCCCTGGATTCCAGTTCAGACCACAGGGCGCAGGGCATCCTGTGTTTACATAAAATTAAATATTTCTGAGACAGAAAAAAGCATTATGCCAGGAAACAGGCTAGTCAATAACCATTCTTCTCTCTAATTCACTGGTTTTCTTTGTATTGGACTTTCCCTCAACAGGAAAGAGTATTAACATGTGATTTCCCTTTCCTGCAGTTTGAATACTACAGCCCATGGGAAAATAAACCAAACCAGAACAAGACAGTAAACTGTAACCCGTGATACTATTGCACATTAGGATCAGCAACAGAAAATTAAATTAACAGTGCAGATTACTAGAGGCTTTCAGCTTGTATGCTAGGGCAACTACTTATCAGTTACCTATGGGAAATGGAATCATAGAATACTAGAGTTGGAAGGGGCCATGACGGCAATCAAGTCCAACCGTCTGCTGTTGCAGGACACCCAGATGGCTGTCCAGTTTCTTTTTGAATGTCTCTAGTGTGGGAGAGCCCACCACCTCTCTAGGCAGCTGGTTCCACTGTCGTATTGCTCTGACAGTGAGAAGCTTTCCCTGATATCTAGCCTGAATCTGGGTTGTTGCAACTTGAATTGACTATTCTGTGTCCTACATTCTGGCTTTAGCAAGAAGAGCTCTTGATCTTTCTCTTTGTGATAGCCTTTGGAGTACTTATAGAGGGATATCATGTCCCCTCTCAGTCTACTCTTCTCAAGGCTGAACATGCCCAGTTCCCTCAGTCTCTCCTCGTAGGGCAGTGTTTCTAAATCCTGGATCATGTTTATTGCCCTCCACTGGACCTTTTCTAATTTACCTGAAATTTTCTTAAATCTTAATAGCAACAGCAATTGTCAATACCTACATGCTATGCATCAAGCTCCATGCATTATACCTTTGCCTGCATTTACTTGATAGTTCTTGCTTCCATTGGTTCACTGGGTGTGTACACATCCATATTATTTAGATTGCAATCCTCTGCATGTGTAGGCAGAAAAAGTCCTTCACATCCCAGCATTCCTCAGCTAGCCATGCTGACTGGAGACTGCTGGGAGTTGTAGGTCTTCTTTCAGTCAACATCTGCTTAGGAGTGTGTTCTTATTGCAGCAGGTTAATAGTTGGCAAGCCTTGCTTATTAAATTATGGTATTTTATTTTTCTGTATTTCCTCTGGCAGAAATGGTTGTGTTATGCTTTGAGGAAATGCCCTTTTTTAAAGCATGTTAATAACTTGTTATCATTTGCAATGGCAATAAACAAAATGAACTAGGATTTTGCTAAGTAGGTAAGAAAGAAGACCATTCAGAACTGCTGAGTAAATAAAATCTACGATTTCTTCTAGTGCGTACACAGGAGAAAATGTGATAAAAGCCTAATTGTTTCTTTGTCTGAACTTCCAATTCTCAGCACAATAATGTTTTATTTGGGTTTCTTCTTATTATAAGCCCACAAAAGTAGTAAATCACACTCATTCTGTTCGGCACGTACAGTGTCTGAAATAAGAAATGTTCCTGCAAGAATGGGATGGGGGGAGGTGACATATGACTGAAGATCAAACAGGCATTCATTCATACATACATACATACATACATACGTAAGTAAATACATACATAAAATGAGACAACCAAGAAAAGCATATTTGTAGAAAGCCCATCTTCAAAGGAGGCGTCCACAACCCTTTTTTCTATCCTGACGAACATTTGGGAGTAATTTGTCAGAGGAGGGGGACATAGCACCAGGGAGAGGGTGAAAGCAAGTGGCAGGGAAGGTGAAAGCCAAACATGTCCGAAGCATCCCCTTTCTCTTTTTATTACCCCTTTCCCCACCTCTCTCTCATCCTCTTTCTTCCCATGTGGTGGCTGCTTGGGAGAAGGACAGATCACACTTGCCAGTGTCCTGACCTGGTTGCCCACAGAGGGCTTTTTAAACATAGAGTGAGGGTTCCATCTTGCCCCCAACTAGAAATGTGTGAATCAACAAAATTCAAGCTCTTCAAATTTTGCCAAATCCTATGTATCTGCAGTTCCCTCCATATTTCAGCAAATGCCTCTTTAGCCAATGTCTCAAGAGAATTCTGCTCAATAAATGAATCAGTCTGGGATGCAGCCAGTGTTGTGTCCAAATATATTTTTTCCAGATTAGCTCTGGTAAAGGGGGCAAGAGAAATGCGAAATGATGTATCAATAAGAGTCCAGTTTTCTGTGTAGCCAGTGCTTGTTGAATTATTATTTTTATTCATAATGTTCTCTCTTTCTGTTTCCTTTTCTTTTTTTCCCTTGAGATAGCCTTGTCTTCTTGATAACTTTTGCATAAACAAGAATTGTCATGTTATTAACCTTTCAGAAAACATGGAAGATGAAATGCATCCATACAAATACTCAGATCTAAAATAAATCTTTGCTGCATGGCAAAGCATTTCTCTCCGTGTTTATCCGAAAAAAATTCTACTTGTTTTCAATCCACTTTACATGTCAAGATAACTTATACACAGTAGCAAGGAATATGCATGTCTACTTATAAGTAAGATCCATTACATTCAATTGACATTCTCACAGTTAAGTGTATATAGAAATGATTTTCATTTCAATTCAATTTATATTTCTAATTCACCCCATAGCCCATTAGGGCTCAAATCAGCAATATCAAAATAAGCAATACAACAATGTCATTATTATAATATAATAATATAGCAAAGAATAATATAAAAATTTAAACAATGTCAAACACTGACAATATCAAAGTAAAACAATACAATGATATCAAAAACAATGAAATAACAATAAGCCCACAATAAGCCTGGTAGGGAGACCAATGCCCAGCCTGACCCCAAGCCAACACCCACTCATCCCACTCCCAAGGCTTCCATGGCAGTCCCTGGAAATAAGATCTCTGCATACTATAGTCTCACCTCCAAGGTGGCCCAAGAAGGAGGGGACACAGTGGGCACCCCCTGAAGACAGCCTGGTGCCACCATCTTTCACCCACTAGTGTCGTCAGTAATGGGGGATGGGCAGGTGTCATCGTCCATGAAAACTCCACTGCCCCAGGGTGTGATAAAGTGCACAGCTTCCAAGTTTGTGTTTGTCTTCAAATTTCCTAGTCCCATCCCAGCCTCAGACTGGTGTTGAATGGTGCCAAATGCTGGTGCCCTTTGGCAGCCTCCCTTGGATGGTGCCAGCAGGAGAAGGCACCCTCAGGGGAGGCCCTGCCCCCAGGCACAGGTGCTCTAACTGCTCCATGCTGTGTGGCTCCCAGCGCTCCTCACCATCTCCCCACCATGTGTTGATCTCTGCCACTGGGTGGAATGGTAGTGGGGGCACATGCAAAAGAGGGCTCCATCCACTCTGCTGCACAGCCATCAGCAGCTGCGAGTAAGCAGGGACACCGCAGGCTCTGGAACAAGGATTGCAGCTTCAAGTTGTTAGTAGCACTCTTTCCTTTCCCTCAGAAGAGAAAATGCACCAGGCAACAGAGAGGCTTTTTTTTTAAACTTTATTGAAATAAAGGGAGTCAGAGGGTTTCCTTCCCCTTTCCAACTCACCGAGCGCATGTTCACATCCCATATTTATGCCCTTTTCCCATCTGCTTCTTCCCTCCTCCTCTCCTTATTTGCCAAGGTACTGGGTGGTTACAATCTTTTCCATCTGCCTATTCAACACCTGCTCTGATACCTGTTCTTCCCTCCCACTTTGTCCCTCCTATGTAATATTCATGAGGCCATTGAGTAAGGGTACTGCTGTCTTGTCTACCTGCCAATTCCCTCCTGCTATCTGATCCCGGCCCTGACCTCCTATAACTAGGAGGTCAACTTATAGGATGAGCAGCACTGATTCATTTTTTTGAGAAAAGGCAGCTGAATTCAGTTCTGGGAAAGTTATTGGGGACCAAAAACTTGATTTGGCAGGAATGAAGAAAAAAGGGGCAGTGCCCCTGCTCAAATCATAGTGTAACTTGAAGCTATTGCTTCTGGTAAGTCATCCTTTTATGACAGGATAGGGGGAAACAGCACAAAAGTCAGGAAACCATCCAGTGGTCAGTGGGGAGGTCTAAAGGTAGTGGAGCCCTCTGCAGAACCCTCAAGGCCTGGATTAAGACTCTAGGACTCTAATTTTACACACAGGCCTGAGTTTCTCCTCCCCCATTGAATTACAATCAGCCACTGATTTTTGCATTTTCCAAATGTTTGGGCACAATCTTCACTCAAGGAGATGTATCAAAATACATTGAAACATGCAAAACAATTCTAACAGTATCTCTCGATGGTACTGATTAAAAATAGATGAAAAAGCTCATCTTAATCTTGTGTTTAGTGGTCTGTACTTGCAGTGGTCTGCAAGTAGATCCGATTGCCATGCATTTATGAGTAATAATTCATTTCATGATTTGTTTACCAAGGAAGACCTGACAGACAAATGTCATTTCATATTCCAAGGATCATAAAATGGTAACCCATGGTGTAATTAATACAAGCCTAACCTTTTCTTTATACTCCGTTTATTACAAAGATCTTTGTTTGCACAACATCTGTACCTAGGCACCTGCATTGTAGTTTATCATGTTTGTTTCAGCTGGTGAAGATGATGGAGAGCTTTACTCAGGAGGGGAAATCCCACATAATAACCACCAGAGTTTGGAGAAAGAAATGGTTCAGTTCATATTTTATAGAATGTCCGTATTCAGGCAGCAGAATGCCAGTGAATATCAGTTGGTGTGAAGACACATTGATAAGCGGAAAAACTTTCTAGAGGCATCTTGTTCAAATTCCAAACAGCAAGACTAGATGGACTTTCTGGTCTGATCCATTAGGGCTTATTCTTGCTTGCTCGCTTATTTATTTAGTATTTATTTATTTATTTATTTTGTTTCTAGTCCTCATCCTGCATTAACAAAAAACTAGCATGAGCTGAATCACAGGGACAGTTTTGACTCCAGTAGAAAGCATGTCAGGCAAGAAATATGTTGACTCTGAAAAATATTTGTTCTGCCTAAAAGTTTCATCCAAGGGGTTGCAGTCAACACAAGAATGGCTTTCAAACTATTAGGGAAATTTAAGATTTAATCCTTCCTGAATCTCTGCAAAATACGAAAATCTGCATAGCAATGCTAGGCCCATTGCCTTGTTCGGTGAATAACAGTGATTTTGTGCTACTAACCTTAAAAAAAATAAAAACCATAGTTCATGTTTTCCTCAGTGGATTTTATTTCTGCTTTCTGAAGGGGTTTGCTTGCTTCTTTGTTTCTTTTCTCTAAGCTTCTTAGCATTAAAATGATCTACACTGAACCTTTCATTCTACCTATTTTGTTTTGTTTTTGAAGGAGAGGATTTAGTGTTTGGGGTATAAAAGTACCCTATTCAGCTATTCATATGGAGATTGTGGATAATTTTGTGCCCAGGGCATGCTTTCTATGTGCATATGCACACACTAGATAGGAAGCTGAAATTTGGGAACCTTTTAGATTAGGCACTTTGTTACAATGTCCTAGAAATAAGACAATGGCAGTATGACTTCCTGTATACAGATTAAAGTACAGAATGTGAGCTGTGGAATCCAGCTTCTCCATGTAACTCAGAGAGAACTTCTTGTTGTTGGAAGTGGCACATTTCTCAAAAGTTGCAGAATGATAAGTTTGGAGTGGTTCGATTCCAACCTAACAAATTCCAGACTCATTCAGGTGGAGATGAATTGGTGGGATGAAGATGTGAAAGGAGAAATGAAACTAGGTAGGAAGCCAAATAATGCTTAACATAGTTGTTAGTTTATTCTACTTCTTTTGACTTGTGGTTGAAGAGCCTTGGTATCACTTTCCCCCCATAATCTTGGCCTTTTTTAGTGATAGCAAGGAAAAAATTATTAAGCCCTCTCCTCTCCTCTCCTCTCCTCTCCTCTCCTCATGTCTTTCCAGAGATTTCAGCAATATCTGGCAAAAGACAATTTTCTTCAAACCACGATCAATTTTTAACAGCCACCATACTTTTTTTAACCATTTTCTTTGGTTCTTTGGTTTACCTTTTCTCTAGAGCAGTTAAAGTAGATTTGAAAGCAAGAGACAAGATACATTAACCTTATAATAACTGGAAAGGTATTGGAGCAGTCATTCTTGTGTAGAGTTACATCATAAACTTCAGATAACATAGTCTATTAAATATGAATGTGTTCTTCATAAATTTAATGGGGAGAGTGGCTACTCCAGCATGTGTTCAAATGCTGTATATAACTTTCACTGCATTAATATGGTGTTAGTGATTGATGACAGCAAAGAGAATGGACCAAATCTTATAACAGCCAATGGAGATTAGGTTCTAAATATGTTTGCTATGGAATAGATGCTTGATGGAAGGTAGAGAGGAAGATATTTCCTTAACCATGTAAAGTGATACCCAATGAACTTTGATAGCATTCTTGAGTTCTTTTTGCTCTAGGAGGAGAAAATGTAAAATTAGATCAAGTGAAGAGTGCATCCCATTTTTGTAAGTCAAAAAGAAAAAGAAAAAGGGAAAGAACAAATGAACGAGCAAATGAACGAACAAACGAACGAAAGACAGACAGACAGACAGACAGACAGACAGATCCAAATGGATCTCTAGCCATTTCTCGCATTGTAACAGAAAACATTTCAGTGACACAGGGCGAAGTATCTTCTGTTAACTTATACTATGACACTGTATGTGTGTTTCTTATTAAGAGGTTATTTAATATACCTTGGATGAATGATTACCAGATGAACCACAAAGTAGAAGTCTGCTGAGTTTTATATGCCCAAACATATTGTAATCTATGACCAGGGATGTGCGAGTATTTACATGGCATTACTGCTTACTAATTTTTAGTGGATAGACCACATAAAAGAAAACTGGGCTTTGGATTGCTCCATGCCACAAGATTTTGAACACAGGCACAAACATGGTGCCCAAATACATAACATTATTCATGGCCATTTCAAAGCGCCTCTGCCTCCTTTTGATATAAAACTTTAACTGGAAAGATGGAAATGAAAGTTGATTGGAAGAGCCATCTTTGGCCCAAATTTGCAGACCCTTATCAAGAAAAAGGTGTGATATGCTCACCTCTTCTACTGGTGTTCATTGGTGGACCCAGAGGGCTTCTGAAGTGAGTCTTATAGAACTCCGAAGCCAACTGGAATTAAATGCTTCTTCGGATTATTTCTGCTGAGTGCAGCCTCTAGCAAAGAAAACTTCAGATTCTCAAAGTGGCAGACTTGCAATTAACTGTTCATCATTCCTTAGTAAAGGTAAAGGTAGAGGTTTTCCCTTGACGTTACGTCCAGTCATGCCTGACTCTAGGGGGCGGTGCTCATCTCCGTTTCCTAGCCAAGGGAGCCAGCGTTTGTCCGCAGACAGTCTCCGTGGTCATGTGGCCGGCATGACTAAACACCGAAGTGCACGGAACGCTGTTACCTGCCCACCGAAGTGGTACCTTTTTATCTACTTGCATTTGCATGCTTTCGAACTGCAAGGTTGGCAGGAGCTGGGACAGCGCACGGGAGCTCACCCCGTGTGCAGATTCAAACTGGCGACCTTCGATCAACCAGCCCAGCAACACAGCGGTTTAAACCACTGCGCCACCCGCAGTCCCTCATCATTCCTTAGATCCCTCATATTGATATAGTTATTTGAGATTGTATATCAATAAGAAGGTATTTTGCCCAAATATTTCTCTGATGAATAAATGTTGCAGATAGGTGACTACCAGGAAATAGAATGTTGGCTGCTCTGAGAGAGGAAGGCGTCCACATTGTTGCCATTAACAATAATGGCAACTACAAAATTTTTGAAACTAAAATAACTGGAGAGATAAAGAATAATATAAATAAGACCTACCTCTACAACTGGATGTGTGATTTGTATTTCAGAGATATTGGGGTAACCTGTGCAGGTCAGGGAAGTGTATCCCCCACATTTGCAGGAGTGATCAATGTTGAAGTCATTAGCAACACAATGCATAGAAGGATTACCCTTCAGCTGCTAGCATGATGCCTTCAACTGCAAGCCATATCCTGCTTGAGTTCGGTTTGTAATGCTCCCTGAATCCACTATAAATTATCATTGATGTTCTTCAGATGACAGCAGGAGCTGCAAAGACAGATGCAAATGGGAAACCCTTTTTCTCTCTTTACATTAACTTGCAGCATAGTGACCTCTTCTATGGGCACCCTTGAAGTTTAAGGGAAGGTTCAAAAATCACCGCATTTACACACTGCAACAGGTTGTGGGAATGAGCTCAGATGGGATATTAGAGCCCACCCAGGGTATTGGCCTATATTGTTCAGAAAAAATGGTCCACCACAGGCTAACATTGACACTCGAAGCACTGCTTTGTTCATAATATTTTTAGCAGATTCTTTTCCAGAAAATGCACTCATGTGTGTGTGTTTGTGCAGCCACTCAGATCCATTGTGAAGCTTTCACTAACTTTCATCTGCTGTTTCTGCTTTTGTTGACACCTTGTTTTGAAATTGCAAAATTAGGTCAGCTCATATAAAATGTCTCCTCTGTCTTTAGAAAAGTTCATACATGTCAAACATTGTACGGACATGCTTGTACACCATATACAGAAACACCCACTCCTTGCATTCAGGTTTGTTCTATCTGTTGATGGTAGCCTTTCAGTCACAACCCTGGTGGAATCGAGCTGTTTAGGTTCTTTGCATGACTGCATCTAAACATTCTATCAGGCAATGGACCCACTGGGTGACTTTGAAAACATGAGAAGACATGGTGAAATCTTACCATTGAGGATCTGCTATATCATCTGGACACAAGGTTGGGAGTAAGAGTGATGGCAGGATCGGGCAATCATCCAGCAGACTGCTGGCTGCATTCCAGATGATTAATAGGAATGTGAAGCACATTTATTTATTTATTTTACAGATTTTTATGCCGCCCCCTTGCAAACTAGCCTCGGGGCAGCTAACAACATTTCAGTGAGATTGGGGAGCATGGGTGAGCTCAAGATTCTGAGATGCAGGAAGAGGAGGAGGAGGTGATTATCTGAAGACCAGGTGCTTCACCGAGCAGGCAAATACTGGGAATGCCCAAAATGCACAGCCAGTAGGAGGGCTCACTGAGGAGGAAGAATTCTCAGACATAGAACCAATCCCTCCCCCGCATGCTTGACCCCATGGTGAAGCATCAGCAGAAATGGAAGGCCCATTTCTAGATTGCCTAGTGACAGTGACACATGCATTGGTTACTTTCCAGTTGGATTTCTGCAATGCGCTCTACATGGGGCTGCCCTTGAAGACAGTCCGGATACTTCAGATGGTGCAAAACAGAGCAGCCAGGTTGCTGACGGGGACTGGGCATTATTCTCATATAACCCCGGTCCTCTATCAGCTTCACTGGCTTCCCATCGAAGTCCTGGCTCAATTCAAGGTGCTGGTTATTACCTATAAAGCCCTTAATGGCTTGTGACCTGGATACCTAAAGGAATGCCTTCTTTCATATTTGCCCTCCCGCCCCCTGAGATCGGCAGCAGAAGCCCTCCTCTGGGAACCCTCTGTGAAAGACATTAGGAGGCAAAGTACCCAGGGGAGGGCTTTCTCTGCGATGGCGCCACGCCTATGGAATGCACTCCCCAGAAAGATCTGTCGTTATTTGTTTTTCGGCGCCAGGTTAAGACCTTTTTATTTCAGCAATATTTTAATAAGTTTTAATATTGTGTCCTATATCTTTTTAACTGCAGCCAGTGTGGGTCGATGATTTATTCATGCTATATTTTATTTTATTGCATTTCATTTATGTAAGCCATCCTGAGGCTTTTGCAACAGGACAGCATATAAATATTTTAAATAAAATAAAATAAAATAATAAATAAATAAAGGAATAAACAGCTCACAGAAAGGCCCTTCCAAAAGTATGGAGCTCAGGCATGTTGATAAGGAGAGTTCCTGGAGGCAAAAACTAAACCACTCTGAGCATGCTCAGAGATCTCTGTTGGGTGATTTGTACTAAGAAACATAGAAACAGAGTGAGTCAGAAGGGGTGTCCCATGCCATCTAGTCTGACCCCTGGATCCAGCCAGTTCCTCTCACGAAATGCCTACCATGTGCATGTCCAGTCTATCTTTGAACTCCCTCACTGTTGGGGCTTCAAGTACCTCTTGTGGAAGCCCATTCCATACCCTTGGGGTCCTAAGTGTCAGAAAGTACTTCCTGGCATCTAAACTGAACCTTGGTTCTCTTAGCTTTGCTCCATTAGAATGCATCCTGCCCTCCTCCACAGGGGAAAACAGGTCTCGACCCACCTAGGCATGACACCCCCTCATATACCTATCTGTAACCAATAGATTCCCTTGGAGTCTCACCAGTGGATCCCCTTGGAGGATCCTCTTCTCCAGGCTGAAAAGGTCCACTTCCCTCAGTCTCACCTCTTACAGCTTCCCCTGCAATCTGGCCACCATCCTTGTGGCCTTATGCTGCACAATTCCAACCTGGCTATATCCTTTCTGTAATGTGGAGGCCAGAACTGAATACAATACTGCAGTTGTGGGTGCACCAGAATCACTTGGGGGAATCTCCTGGTCATGTAGGAGAAGGTTGGTGCAATCCATAGGCAAGAATTGGAATAGGATGAGGATTTTGCTCCTTGAATGCCAGGATATGCGGCAAGACCAGGAGGACAGAGCAGGGGGTGGAGACATTCTGCAGCCGGCATAACCACATAATCCAGTAAGTTTGGGCAAAACTCACACACCATGGAAACAAAGCACAGTTGTTATCCATGTTTTGTGCAATCAGCCATTGTTTTTCCTCTGTATTTCTATTCACTTCAGTGAACCCATGGTTTCATCTTATGTATTACTGACTCTTAACAAAACAAATGCCTGAATTCCTCCTGCAGAACCACATCTAGCTGTTGGTTTCTGTCTTTCTATTTAAAAGAAAATAACATATATTAATCACGATGTAGTAAAAAAGATTTTACAAATTAAAAAAATGCAAAGCAGATTTCTTCCTGAGATCCTCATTCTTTTATGTAACTGAAGATGAGCAACTGTTCAGATTTAAGAATGGACATAGTGGCTTCTGTTAGCCTAGAGATGTCAGAATGACTGAAAATCCACATTAATTTAATATGTGTGTGTCGATAAAGAGATATGATAACTATACTGTAGCAGCAATTTTACACTGATAAATGAAAACTGCATTCATTTGCCCCATTCAATAGAAAATGTATCTAAGTCCTGTGAATAGCAATGGCATTGATTTTTCTTTTTGGCTACTGTAAAGCAGTTTCATTTTCTCTGATGCCAGTCTTCTAAACTGTGCTGAAAGGTTCAAAAGAAAATGTGCAAGATTTTCATGTTCCCATTCATGTGTACACAATCTTACTTTATTTCTTCCTTCCCCACTCCCACTTGTAATTAAAGGTACAGCACAACTTATCTCTGGATTTGTGCATGAGAGTGAGGCAGAATTATTGTCATCATCTGTGTAACATATGAACCAGTGAAATTGCTTCCCATTTTACAGACAGGAAATCAGGCTCAGACCAGGGCAGGCCCTGAACACATAGCATTTAGTGTGCTGTGTCAAGACAAGCTGAAATCCATACATCAAGGGTATTGTGTTATTCCTCGTACTGGGACCATTATTTTGCTATAGTCATTATTTGAAAGCCTTAGAAATGCCCATTTTGGAGCATGTGGGGACTGCATTCATATGAAGGGAGATGAAGCAAAGAACAAGGAGCAAAAATACAATTCTAGAAAGAATCTAATTTAAGCTTTAATTTGCATTATCCCTGGTATGAAAACATCCTATTCATTCACATCAAGTTTTGATAGGAAAGATTGTATATCATAAGAAAGATTTATTTATTTATTAGCTATATTTTAGTAAAAAAAAACAAAGCAAGGAATACATCCTTCTGCACAGAAATATGTTTATGTAGAACAACTAACAGACCCTCATATTATTAAACAGAAATCAAATGCAAGCTTTAAAATCCTATTTGTGGGTACATGGTGCTAGATCATTTTACAATGAGATATTATACATTGTGATAATGACTATTAAATGCTGCTCTTGATGCTTGTCTTCCACTTTTCAAAGCAGTAGCTTTGTAAACTCTGCAGAGACTGAAATTAATCCTTCAATTATGAGTGAAATGAATTCCATTACTGGCTGGCTGGCTACAACGGATTCTACGAAATGCAAATCCCATTTCAGCCAATATGCTGGCCTTTTGTTGAAAAATGGAACACATTATGTTGATAAGAGAAATGCATTTCATTGTGTGTTATTTTAATGTTTTGAGTGCCACAACAAGCCATGCTTCTCCTCTGATTTACTGATGCACATTTTACAGCTCAACATTCAGAAGTACTGATCTGATTATGTAGCTGAAATAATGTAGGAATTTGCTGAAGATTAGCAATGCATCCAAAACTCAGCTAAGCTTTCCCACCCACTCCTGTAAACTATCACTCTGAAGCCTTCAACTTTATCAGGGAGGTTTGTACACAGAGATACACCAGACTTTTTTTCCAAGATCAGCAGCCACCTCTCCACCCTGATCTGAGAGGTCATTGATCTCACAATATATTACATGCTGCATTTACTTTGTTGGAAAGAGGATCTCCCTGCAGCCTCCTTCTGAAGGGTGTTTCTCAGCACCCAATGTGCGACTGCTCTGGTACCCCTTGCACTCTGGGAAATAAAATATGTTTTCCCATCATGTGTGATATATTCCCTTGACAGGTTGCTCAGCAGTCTCTGTACTTTTACCTTTAAAAAGCTTGCCCAGGCTTGAGCGAGTTATGTGGACAACTTAGACTGTGGGGTATGTGATTAGAACATTGTGGACAATCCAAACCACCTTGGAGAA
Organism: Varanus salvator macromaculatus; assembly: GCA_023646645.1. NCBI lineage: Eukaryota > Metazoa > Chordata > Lepidosauria > Squamata > Varanidae > Varanus > Varanus salvator. The sequence goes on along the minus strand of JAIXND010000674.1, from coordinate 15,476,172 downwards.
TCAGTGCCCTCTTTTGGACCATCTGGCAGACATATAGGCACCTTTTCACATTAGCTCTAGAGAAGCCATGTTCACTTCATAAGCTCTTTTGTATGCTAAAGCTGGCCATTCAGTGTCTGGTCTCCAAGATGACATGCATGGGCATGTAATGGTAAAACCCAGCTGATGGTTTTCTTTCAGTGTCAACATGCAAAGGGTACTGAGCATGGCTTTCCCTCTGTGTGAGGATTTCATTAGGTCTTTTAGCAAAACCTTTGTGGGCAACTGCCTGAGACAGCCCATACCAGGAATTATCCAAGTCTCTTGAGAATGCCTGAGGTCAGCTCCGCTGGCCTTTTGGGGTGTTTACCATTTAAATGATTGATTTGTTGCCCATACGCCATCCCAGTTCTGTCCAAAAGTAACATTAGAACCACTTAACCAAACTTAGTAGAGACAACTGAATCCCGAAAGAGAAATTCTAGAGTGAGTGAAAAGTGGGTGCTATAGCCCAGTCCAGAAACCCTTCAAAATCATAGCCACCACTGATAGGAGGTTGTTTAATTCCACTGATCCATATTTGATGTTCCTTTCCTGATCCCTATTTGACGTGAAATTGGGAGAATGAAAATTGATGGATTTTTGGTTTTGGAAAGTTGTATTAGTTCTTTCATATTTAACAGGTGTTCCGAAGACTTTTATCTGTATTTTTCTTCTGAAACTAACAGGCAAAGTAACAACCCCCATCCCCCAAATGTTCCATCATGATAAAAAAAGAAGGAAAGGGACTTTAACAGGCCGCAGAGCATGACTGTCATGTTGGGATCAGGTCTAGAAAGGCCAAGGAACCCCTGTCAGTGGGCATCTGCTGTGATGAGAGGGCTCAGCCAGTGCCTGGCCATGCTCGGCTTGGACTGCTGTTTCAGGGGTGCTGGACACCAATCCCGTCAGATTCCTCACCATCTGTATTCTGAATTTTGCTAAATTCATCTTAAAATTGAACAGAATAAATCCCCACCCATCCCTACTTATTTTCGTATTCAGGCCACCAACTAATCACTTCGTAGACTTTTATGATATCCGTACACAGATGCTAATATATTCCATAAATGTTTTCAAGTGAATCATGGCAGGACAAACGCATCCTAGTGATATTTTGCCTACTTCACTTTCTTATGGAAAAAACCTTATTACTCAAGCTGGTTGTGGCATTCTGGGAGCTGTAGAACTTCTGTTCCAATATGCATAGGATTGTGTCTTATTTATTTATTTATTTATTTAAATATTTATATGCCGCCCCTTGCATAAGCCCTTGTCTTAAATGACAAGTTGTCGTATGTACATGCATATGTATATGTATATATGTGTGTCATGTTTTGGGGCCTACAGGTGAATACAATTGATCTGAGTCAACAATTCAGCCATGATAATCTCAGCATTGAATGGTTAATAACTTGAGACATAAATTCTGTAGGTAATATAACTAGAAACATTTTGTTCATTCTAGATGGAGAAATAGGAAGGTTCCTTCCCACTCCTCAGATATTAAAAGTTATTTCACGTGCTTACACATGGTTTCTTGAGAGTTTAAATTTGCTTCTGAATGCCTGACAGGAAAGACATTTTCTTAATCAAATATTTAATGACTCTGCATCTCACTGGGCAGTGCTGAAAAATAGTAATCATTGTGAAGAAGACCCTTACCTTCTCTGAGGTCCTTCAGGCAATCAAAGATTCAAGCAAAAATCAGAGTATCACATTTGGAGGTCACAACTCAATTTGTTTTATCTCTCTCTCTCTCTCTCTCTCTCTCTCTCTCTCTCTCTCTCTCTCT